>RJWM01002341.1:0-131130 GCA_004363535.1 Dasyprocta punctata | reverse complement strand
GCCTACCACTATGCCATCCTGGTGTTGGCGCCCAAGGGCTCCCTGGGGGACCGCTTCTGCCGTGACCGCCTGCCCCTCCTGGACATTGCCTGCAACAAGTTCCTGACCTGCAGCGTGGAGGACGGGGAGCTGGTCTTCCGCCATGCCCAGGACCTCATCCTGGAGATCATCTACACCGAACCCGTCGACCTGTCCCTGGGCACCCTGGGGGAGATCAGCGGGCACCAGCTCATGAGCCTGTCCACCGCCGACGCCAAGAAAGACCCCAGCTGCAAGACCTGCAACATCAGCGTGGGCCGCTAGGGACTCCTGGGGAGCTGGGGGTCAGGGAGAGATGGCAGGAGGGTGGCTTAGGTTTAGGGAGCTGGCTTTCTCTCCCCTGCCCCGTGCTCCCTCGGTTCTATCCGTCCACCCCACCCCCACCCCTTGGCATTGGAAGCAACCGAGGGTGGTCTTCTTGGTAAGCGTGGCCCACCGCAGGCCTGGTGGACTTGCAAAAGCTTCTCAGCCTCAGGAGGTCCGTGGGTGGGTTGGATTTCTGGAGAACTCCCCCTTCCTTTCCTCTGCTTTCCTTCTCCTGATCTTTGCCTTATCCAAGCCTTCATCTCCAAGAGTCCTGCCTGACCCCCAGGCTCTCCTGGGGAAGCCCCTCAGGGCCAAAGCCCATGTGTAGCTTGGCTGCCTCCAGAGAGATACAGAGAGCTGTGGGGCACTGCCTCCTTAGCCCCACCCACCCCACTCAGGGCCACCCCAGAGAGCCCCCTCCCTGCTGAGCTGGGCCTGGGGCTTCCCACTCCAGGCTGGGACTCTCCCCTCTATAAATAGCCTCCTGCACCGCTGTCATGCCCTGGCTGCCCCTTGCCTGTGAGAACCCTCTTCCTGCATGGGAGAGCCGTCCTTCCCTTCCTCCACCTGTCCACTCCAGATGTCCCCCCGCTCTCCAGAGAGGGAGCCTCTTTCTTCTCCTGGCTTCATGGGCCGGGCTGTTGGACTTTTCCTTTCTTCTATCTGGAGATGATATATTCCCCAGCAAAACTTGCCCTGGCTCAGAGAGCGCACAGGTCTGGAACAGCAGCTGCTGGGGTCGAGGAGGGGGAAGGAGACCCCTGAGACCCTGTCCTCAGCCAGACTTCGCTCGATGGGACCTAGAGATGTGGAACTAGAGACCTGAAGGCTGCCCGCAGAGCCCTGGCACCCCACCTGGCTGTGCGCTTTGCTCGTCTGCTCTGCCACGGTGCCATGATCGCTCTGTGCCGTGTGTCAACCAACTGGGCTCTTGGCCACTCCAGCCCCCGCGCCTGCCCACTGGCCATCGGCTCTCCCAGCTCTCCCCTGGGACACGCTTGGTGAAGCCCTCCCAGGGCTTTCTGTGTTTTCACCTTATTCCTACTGTTGCACAGGTCATGAGGCTGGTGAGGGTGACCCCACCCCACCCCCTTCCAAGACAAGCAAAGCAGGAAGGCAGCCCAGGGAGGTGCTGGTGGAAGCAGCAGAGGGCAACCCCACTTCTGTGACTTTCACAGAAGTGACAGGGATGACAGACAAGCAAATAGATTTCTGTGATGAAAGACAGAGGGGCTGGCAGGCCGACGAGGCTGTCCCCGGGTGTGGGGACAGTAGCAGTGCTTCAGTGTGCTGACCCTGAGGATGGTCGGGAGGCCCTCGGCCTCTAGAGATTTGGGGAGAAGGAGAGGACTTGGGTCCTCAGGCCCTTCCCACCCTGTGTGGATGGCATTGCTCTGGGGAGTCTGCTGCCCTTCTCCAGCCCAGCGTCCTCCCGAGGTGAGGGCACGCCCGCCTGTGCTGTGCTTGCAATGTACATCAATAAACCACATGGCCTGAGGCCCTGTCTGTTTTAGTCCATGCAGGCTGCCATAACGAATTACCACAGAGCAGGTGGCTTATGAACCACGGAGGTCCAAGCTTAAGTCACTGGCAGATTTGATGTCTGCCGAGGGCCTGATTTCTGGGAGGTAGAGAGCTGTCTTTTTCTGTGTCCTCACATGATGGAAGGGGCCAGCAAGCTTCCTCAGCTCCATCGTCCCATGCCCTTGTACTGGGGATTTCTACATCTCTGGCTCTTTTCATATTTTTTATTTTGAGGCAAGTTCTCACTATGTAACCCAGGCTGACCTCAAATTTCTGATCCTGTCTCAGCCTCCAAAGTAGCTAGGATTACAGACGCATGCCACCATACCCAATCCTCGGCCTGTTTGGTAAAGGCACTAATCCACTCACAAGCCTCCACTTTCCTGACCTAATCACCTCCCAAAGGCCTCACACACTAACTAATACCGCCTTGGAGTTAAAGTTTCAACAAATGAATTGTGGTGGGAGGAGACAGACACTGCATCCATAGCGACTTCTCTTTGGGCCCAGGGTGGGTGGGGCAAGGCAGGCAGGTTGCATAATCCACAGAGGAGCTCCCGCCCATGGAATGATGGAGTCCCAGGATGGCCGCGTTGGGAGCTGCCCGCCAGGGTATATCCAGACCCCAGTGCGGGAGCCACATCAGAGCACAGCTCGTCTCCAGCTCAGAAAGTACTCTGGAGGTCATCTGCTCTGCCCTGTGCTTCCCTTGTGGCAGAATAACTGTGGCAATCTGGGCCCCCATTGGGTCCTTGCCACTTCTGTGGCCCTAAATGCCACCAGATTTCCCTGTCCCAGCCCGAGTGGCCCTTCCCCCAGCAGGTCTCCTCATCTGCAGGTCTGAGTCACCTCTGAGTCTATGATCGTGTACTTATTAAAATGGTCCTTGGCTGGACTGGAAATATTCCAGAAATGTCACAGGCACCTTACCAACACTGCCTGCGTCAGGGCCAAATGCACACGTGTCTTCAGGCCGTGGGGCGAGACCTCTTTGGCACAGACAGGAAAGCCAAAGGGCTGGTGGCCACTGGTGGAGGACCTACTGTGTGTAGCGCTGGGCCTGCACTTCCATGTGCATCAGTTGTATAAGTCTGCATGAGGGCCTGGGGCGCTATTATTCCCACGTAACAGATGAGGAAACTGAGGCACAAAGAAGTTAAAAGGTTTGCCCACATTGTGTGACAGGAAGATGCAATGCCCAGGGTTTCATTCAGAAATACCAGTCCCATTTTACTGCCCTGTGCTTGGCTCCCCTAGTGTATACTGACATCACCCTGGACAGTAGTAAGACAAGCCAGGCCCTGCCCAGACACAGTGGCCCTCCCGTGTCTTCCGCCAACCAAGGCTGTGTGTAGTTCCAGCATAACGCCAGGGGGTGCTGTGGAGTCATGAATGCCAAGGAGGTTGAATTTAAAGAAAGATGGGGAGTAACTCAAGCATCTGTGTTCTTATCTCTGAGCAGGCCTGGCTTTTCAGAGTCCTCCAGAGAGGCAGGCTTCGGTCTTCCTTTTGATGGCCCTTTTGGGTTTCTTGGGAAGTGGGACCGGCTCCCAGAGTCCTCTAACTGGGGGACAAAGGCAATGACCAGAGGCAGGGGCTCCATGCGGGTTCCACCGGAGGGCCTATTTCTCCTTCCTCCGTCCAGATGGCCACTCCCCGGCTCACGGCCAGCCCTGGGCTGCTTGAAGTGCCTGTCAGATGGAGCAGGGTTAGGGCATCTGCCAGATTCCATTCTGAGGTCCTTTCTGGCCTGGAGGCTAACCTGACCCAGTGGAAGGCGAGGTCCCTGTTGGAGGTGTATGCCCTTGCATACACATCCTCCCTGTCCCCGGCTCCAAGGTGAAGCAGCCCCGGACCTCAGCAGCCACAGTCCAGCCCAGGAGCCCTGAGTTAGCTTTGCTGCCAGTAGAGGCAGCGAGGGAAAACAAGGTAGTGAAGAGGTGAGGCTCAGGGTTACAGGTGGCGTGTCCTGCTGCGCAGGCGCAAATACATAAGCACACCCAGCACAAGCACATGCTTGCACACACGTGTCCCCAAGACACACGCACCTCCCATATTCTCTGCTGCTCAGACGCACGCCCACACTCCCCTGCCCACTCGTTCTTCCCAGGCCAGCATCTCTCCTTTCAGGCCTGGGTGGGTGGTGTCCCACCCTCCAGAACAGAGGGAGGAGAGGGGCCAGCTCCAAGCACTCTCGCAGCTTCGTCTGGTCTTGCAAGGTGTCTCTTCTCCATGTTAGGAAAAAAGGTGGCTGGGGTCCTGAGGAAAGGGATGAAGAGGGCCCATTCCCCAAAATGGAGGCCTTTAGGAAGTCAAGTTGAGGTGACTGGCCATAAAGCGGTGTGGCCCCAGCATCTGGAGGAGATTGGAACCAGATGTTCCGGGATGGAGGAGGGGAGGGCACGGGGCACAATGGCCGCACTGGTAGGCAGGGGCCTGGGTTAGGGGCCTTGAGGTTCCCTGGGGAGAACATCTGGCTGCCCTCTTCCCCCGCTCTCCAAGTGAGGCTCTACTATTTTTGCAAAACTGGAGCAGCAAATCTTTTCACGGATTCCAGAATCAGCCTTGTGCGTAGGGACAGTCAAGTACAGGGTGTGACTTGGGAGCTACCCAGAAAGGCTACCAGCTGGCTAGAAATGTGTCCCTTGCTGCCCACAAGCCCCTCCTTGCTGTGGGATAAGCATCACCCCCTGGCAGGAGCAGCCAGTGCTGAGCTGGAAACCAGTGTACCCAGAGGTTTCCTTACCACCCAGAAATAGTGCAGCACAGGGGAGAAAACAGTGTTATACAGGAAAGAGGAAGAGAAAGCGGGCCCCTTATGAAGAGTCTGCTATTGGGTGGGCACGGTGACCAGCTCTCCTCAAAGGTCACCTCATTCCTTCTTCACATTATCATTCCAGGTTTACAGATGGAGAACCTGAGGCTCAAAAAGGGTGCGTGATTTATTCAGTCAAGCGGCCACCCAGTGATACAACTAGGGTGCAAAATGGGCTATGTTTGCTGTCAAGCTTGTGACTTCGTGGGCTAAGAAAAAGGAATAAAGAGGAGAGCTTGGCATTCACCTTTCTGGTTTGACTGCTGAAGCTGGGACCTCTCTCAAGGATCCTGGTCACTTCAGCAGCCTGGCTCCCTGCACCTTGGCTACCCTAGAACCTAGACATTGGGGTTTCTCATTTGTCTATGGCTGTGGCCAGAAGAATGCTGGGAATAGGTGCAGGTTTGGGGAGCAGAGGCCCAGGGAGGAGACACCTGGCCAGCATCCCAGAGCTCAGTGGCACAGCCAGGTCCTCCAACTGCTAAGAACTAGTGATGGGCACGAGAGAGAGAAGTCCAGGAGCTGTGAGCTGTGCTTATCTCGGTCTCATTGCATGTTGGGAGCGCAGAGTTGAGGCAGTTCTAGCCCAGCGCTCCCACAGCTAGTCAGGCACCAGGACCAGGGGGAACCGGGGGACCGCAAGCTGGGGGATGGGTGGAGGAGTCTCCGTGCCTCCCTCAGCTGTGGTGTCACCTGCCCTGGAGTTGGCCTGGTCCAGAGCCCTGAAGCAGCCAGATGGTAAGAGCGGGAAGGGCTGGACAACACAGTAACTTCCTAAATCCCAAGATGCATTTCCCACCCTCACCCACAGGACAGCCCTGTTCCGTACCCTCCAGCTTGTCTCCGCCCACCGTCTTGTCTTCCTCTGGAACTCCCTGGCCTCAGTGTACCCCCACTTGCCTCCTCTTTCTCACTGTCTTCCCTCTCCAGTAGGTTGGGCTGCCTACTGCCAGACAGGCCCGTCTTCCTGCTTCCTGGCCATGACAGGACACTCTGACCTCCCACGAAGACCTGCTCAGTGGTCACCAAGATTTGCTTCCACTCTGCAGGGTGGCTTGGGGGCCCACACGCTGCTCCCAACCTACACAAAGCCCTCCTTGGAGTGTCTGTTTGGGCCTGGGCCTCCCAGATGCTCTGTGCCTTTTACTGCTGACACCATTTCACGTGCTGGGCCCACCCTGGACCCCGGAGGCTGTGGCCTCTAAAATGGGCCCAGGAGGCCAGAAGACTCACTCCTGGGTCCCCAGAGTCCAAATCCACATGGGTGATGGAGGCCTGGGATGTGTGCCTGGGGAGGCTGTGCGGGCCGGTCCCCAGCCTCCCCCAGCTGCCATGCTGCTGTTTGAAGGGACCCTGCTGGGGTGCAGGAGCAGGTGCTCTGTGGGTTGGAGCCCCTTGGTTTGGACAGGATTATGTCCTTGGCTCCTTCAGGCCTGTGCCATTCGAGCTGGGACTGTGGTCTTTAGAGCTTTGATAGGACCTGGAGCGCTGATATGTATATGCTATAGCCCTTGACTACAATTTCTGCTGTGGAGCAGCCAATGCCAAGTCAGCCTGGAGAAGACAATGCTGGCTTCCTGGAAGAAGGCCCCAGCTGTACTTCCTGTCCTCCACGACTGCCTTCTGCTTAAAGAGCAGAAATACAGGAACCAATACAGAGTCCACTGTGGCCTACTGCTCCCGGGAGGCGCATCCCCAAGTCCACACAGCATCTGTCCCTGCAGGAGGGAGGAGCTGGGGGTTGGTAAACGACACATGGGCCACTGCAGGCTCTCAGGGAGCCAGGGCTTGGGCAGGTTGCCCAGCTTGCTCCAGAATCTGAGCATGGCCAGGCCAGGCATGAGTGCGTCCTCTCTCTACTCTCTTTCCCTGTGACAGTCAGGGACAGAAAGGGGAGGGCGAGCCTCGGAAGGGAGGGAATGGGGCGCAGTTCTTTCTGTGTCCCTGGGAGGTCCCTGGCAGGCACAGGTCTGGGTCTCACTGCTGGCAATGGCAGCAAGGAGGCTGGAGAGCCTCGCGTCGCCTGGGGAGAGGGGCCAGAGTTGGAATGTTTGTTCAGTGGCTGCCTAGTAAGCATCTGGTTCTTGTCCCCACAGGAGAGGACCCACAGGGCCAGTGCTTGGGGTCTGGCATCAAGAAAGCAGGCACTGGGGGTGGCATGTGGACCTGCGGTGGCTCATGCCAGTTTTCTGGCTCCTGCTGGGCTCCCTGGCCAGACATGCATGCAGCCCACTCACTCCTTCCCCAGATGAAGAGACAGAAAAGCCAAATGGACAGATGTACCCCAGGCCCCTTTTCCATACCTCCTCCCTCCCTTCCCCAAAACAGACTCATTATAGAACATTCTACCCCCCTTTCCATAAGCAGCGTGTATGGGTATGACTCGCTAGCAGACCGCCCGTAGAGCTGTGTGTATATGTGTGTGTGCATGCGTGCGGGCGCCGAAGTGTGAAATCACACCCTTAGGGGTCCTAGAATTGTGGGAAGGAAGGGCAGCCAGCAAAACCAGGTGTCCTGGCCACTCGCCAGCCTCAGACACCCAGCGAGCCTGCACATCTGGAAAGTGACACCCAGCCCCCCACATCCCAGACAACATCTGGCACAGGACATTCACTGGCTGTAACACTTTCAGTTTATTGGCTGGGGTGCCCTGGTGGGGCTGACCAGCCAGTGGGCCTGAGAGAAGCCCTGTCTTGTTTCTCCACCCCTCCCTCTCATCTCCCCACGTGTGGCCCCTGGGGAACACGCACCAACACTCCTGGCCCCCTGGACGTAGGAGAAGTGGGGTCACAATATGGAGGCTGGAGAAGGGGTGGGGAAGGTACATTACAATGAAGACTACGGGCCACCAGCTCTACACAATACAGTGTGTAGAGATGGTGCTGAAGGTGGCAGGGTGCTGCTGGCACCTGCCACCAGGCAAGGCCCCCAGGGAGGGTTGGTCACTTCAAGTGTCTCAGTGAAAGCTCCGGCTCCCTGGCCCTGGCCTCTTGCCCTGGCAGGGGATCGCAGGGAAGTGGCTTATGAGGAGTCCAATTCCCTCACCTCGGAGGGCAGCCTCACCTGGCCCGTCAGCCCTGCAGGTCCCGGTGTCTGGGGGCAAGGGATGGTGTGTCACCTTCTGCCCGCCACCCACTCTGTCCAGTCTAAGTGACTGAGGGAAGCAGGACACCATCCCCACCCTGTGCCGGGCCGGTGTCACTTTCTACTGTGGAGTGTGTCCTGGAACTTGGTACTGGTGTAGCGCAAGTGGAAGCCCTTTTTGGTGATGGTGTCATCTGAGTGGAATTTGACGAGGACAGAGTCCCCGGCTGAATACACCTCCTCGGGGGGCTGCAGGAGAAAGAGACAGGCATCAGGAGGAGGGTGAGAGGCTGGGGCTTCTCTCTTCCCTGCCCAAGACCCCAGCTCTAGGAAGGCAGGAGCCTTCCTGATGTTCACCGGATCCCCCAGTCCCTCGAAGTGGGTTCCTTAGGAGTTGAATGGGGCGGCTGGGCGAGGGGAGTGGCAGTTCAAAGGCAGCCTTCTATTTCAAACCAGCTGTAGGGTAGTCTCGGGCCAGCCACCCTCCTTCCTTGTGCCTCGGGTCCTTTCTCTACACACTGTTCTCCAAGCCCAGCCGGGCTGAAGGGAAAAGAGCAGGACAATGAGTGTGGCGGTGTGCAGGGTGGAGGTCACGGGGGGGCGGCCTTCTTGGTGGCCCAGTGAACTCTCAGAAAAGACGGAGCCATGCTTCTCCACCTGTAGGGTGTGGGAGAAGCTGCAAGGGGAGGCTACTCCCCACTCCCAAGCCTGGGCCCTGTCGTTCCCACCCCATCCCTCTGCCTGTCCTGACCCTGGTCATGGGCTATGTCAAGCGATGACCTTCCTAGGTGGCCTCACAAGCCCACAACGATGCCCTGACCCTTCAGGCAGAGAAGGAATCATTCCTGAGAGCCTTGAAGCCATTTCCAGCAGCTGCGCCTGTGGTCCCAGCCTGGGGGAGGTCCCTGGACGAAGCCCCCTGGAGACATTCCATCTGGCCTGTGACTCGGATTAAGGGGCAGAGTGAGGAGGGGGCACTGGCTTGGTAGCTAGGGGATGGCAGAGCAGCTGGGCGGGTAGGCTGGGGGGCTGGCTGTGCTTCCCACTGCCCACTCCATGCTGGCCCAGCTGGTCACACAAGACTGAAGCTCTGCTCCCAACGGGAGGCTCGGCCAATGCAGGGCCCAGCAGCTGCCACTACTCCTGGAAGGTTTAAGCCCTCCTGGGACACCAGGCTGCCCTGGAGCTGCCGTGACAGAGACGGGGGCCGGGGAGTGTGTCACAGTGTGCATGTGTGTGTGTGAGTTTGAAAGGGCATCTGTGGGCAGGGAGGGGATGACAGCACAGAATTAAAACAGATGAGACAGAAGCAGGGGGCTCGAAGGTCTCACTGCAGGAAGAGGCCGCCATGGGCTAGCCCACAGCCTTGGTAATAGCCCATCAAGTTGCGTGCCCACCGCCTGCTGGGACAGCAGTGGTAGTGGCTTCAGAACAAGCTGGCATCTCACAAAGGGGAGAAATTGGCAGAAAGAAGAGCTGAGAGCATTTTATGTCCCAGCCAGGATTGGGGCGAGCAGCTCAGCCCCCACTCTAGGGCCTGGCAGTGGTGTTGGGACAGGGTTAAGGGGCTGAGGGACACAGGGCCAACTCGATCCCTCTTCTCAGATGCAAGCTGCTCTGCAGGCCCAGTTCAGCTGGTCCTGAACAGGCCCAGGGCAGGGCAGAGCCCGGGTTAGTGGCTACAGGTAACCCTGTGCTGCCCAGAACAGGGCTGGCTTCCTGGCTGAGGCTGGTCTAGCATAGGATGGCCCCTCCAAGGGACCCACCAGACTGGGTGTCTCTGTTCCAGCAGAGGGCCAAGTATGTGCTGCCGTGTGCACCTACGGCCTCTACAGCCACTGGGTCTCAGGACTGGGGTGAGAGGTGAAGGGTAACAGGGGGCCATGGGGCTAGGAGGGTACTCACCCCTGAGCCACAGTAGCGCCCCAGCCTGGGGGCTGTGCTATCGTAGCCGTCAAAGAGCTCCATGTAATCATAGCCACAGTCCGTCTCCTCCTCCACCTCAAAGGTCTGGAACACAAGCTCCACACCGTATCCCTCCTCGGCCACAATGACCCACTCACAGTCCACTCCCCCGGGATAGTTGTTGTCGCCAAACTGGGCATGGGAGTAGAGGTCCTTGGTCTTCACGTCTGCTCGCACCTGGCCTCCACACTCTGCAGCGGGTGACAAGATGGGCCGCCACCCGCTGAGCACTGCTGTGTGCCAGGCACCATGCCACCCCACGCTGGACCCTCACGGTGAGGCAGATACTAAGGATGCAGGCCACGCGGGCGATGACAGGTTTGCTGGGACGTGGCCCAGCACTTGGCTAGAGAAAGTGCTTGGTGCGCCACCTCTAGAGATACCTGAGGAGGATCTGGGACGTGCCATGGTGAGGTGCCCTGAGTGAAGGGAAGTCTCACTTGCCGAAAAATGACCTTTCTGGGTCCGGGATGCAGCTCAGTGGCACAGCGCCTGCCTGGCATGTGCAAGGTCCTGAGTTTGATCCCCGGTTAGAAAAAAAAAAAAAGACCTTTCTAATTTGCTCCAGATGACAACTGTCATGAAAGAAGGTGGCCCAGTGTCATCAGGGCTTCTGTTTTCAAGAGAGAAGCTGTGTGTCTAGGTTTTATGTAAAAACTCCCAAGTTTTCAGTGTCGGCTCAAATGTTTAAAAAACACGCTGTGGGCCAAGTGTTCAGGTCTGTGGGGCCAATGGGGGTTTGGCCTCTGGTTTGTGACCTTGTGCTGGGCAAAGCAAATGACAGCACACAGGACAGGGTCATAAGTGGCCACTGTCTTCTCGATGCTCTCTGGCCTCGCTCCTGTCCCCTGTGGAGGCTGTCGACACAGAGTTAAAGGGCAGGAGGGGACGCTGTGGAGCCATCACTGCTGGGGATCCGTGACAGGCAGCTCCAGACCCAGCAGGAGACTGAAGCTGGAGGCTGAAACCTTGGGTGAATCCCAGTCTCTCAGGACAAAGCTCCAGCCTCTCTCTGTTCCTCTGCACTGCTGTCCTCGAAGACCTATCTCTCTGGCCAAACCAAGTGACTCACTGTCACCTGGGTATGCCCTGAGCTGTGGTCTCCTCCCCAGCTCGGAATGACTCCACAGCCCCCGCTCACCAGGCCTGGGGTGAGACTCACAGGCTCTGGGCTCAGCTGTGAAGGCCCCTGCTGCCTTGTCGCCCTGTGGGACTGCAAGCTGCCCAGTGGGCAGCGAGGAGTGTGCACCCCTGGTGGATCACCATGCACCCCTTCATCTTTTGAGTGGGGAGAGAAGTCCAAGGTGGCTGAATAAGCAAATGAATACAGAGAAAGCCCCTCAAGGGTTGGGGTCTTTGTCTGCTGGGCTCATTTGTGGGACTTGCACTTAGAATGCTGCCTTGTACATAAAACATGTTAGTAAACATCTGTGCAGCAAATGAACCAGGGCATTTTAGGGCTGAGGTATGGGTGGGCAGATGCACTGACCTGTACGCTACATGGGGACTTTGAGGGATTCCCTCCCCATTCATCTCTAGGCTCCCTAGCCTGCCCCTCCCCCAGACATCGCAGCACGCCCACCCCCACCCTATTTCACGGTGCTAGGGATCAAACCCAGGACCCTGTGCATGGCAGACAAGCACTCTACCATTGAGCTACAGCCCCAGCACTGTTTTCTGCTTTCTGCCCTAGCCACGACCCCCCCTGCCCACCCAATGCTGACTCCGCTGCTCCAGCCTGGTCATCAGAACACAGTGTCTTTCTCCCCAGAGCCACAGGACTGTGTCCACCTGGCCCTTCCCATGCTCTCTGTGAACCCTACCCCTGCCCTAGACCTGGCTTGAAGACCAGGACCAGAGATGCCTCCAGAGCAAGGAAATAGCATGGGGACAGTGTGCTGGCCTGAGGCGGCCTCACCTGTGGCGTGTGAGGCCTGGAAGCCCTTCCTCTGTACTGAGTTGTCGGAGTAGAAGCGCAGGAACATGCGGCTGCCTGTGGCCAGGACGGGCTCAGGCTTCTTGCTGCCACAGAAGCGGCCGAGGGCGGGGGCCTTGGCATCACGCCCATCAAACACCTCCAAGTGGTCATAGGCGCACTCGGGCTGAGACTCGATGTCCATCTCCACGAAGGTCTGCAGGGCGCAAGGAAGGAGCACAGGTTAGATGTGGCTGGGTGGGATCGGGAGGCCCCAGGCCCAGACCTCTGCAGCCCAGCTCATGTACACCCATGGGAGCGGTGACGGCAGTGCCATCCCCATCTGGGAAAGGAGGCCTCTGTCCAGATCGACTGGTCCTGAGAGGGATGGCAGGCCCGTGGGCTCAGCCAGGCCCACCCTGTCTGCAGCCAGCACCCACGCCTCACGCCGCAGGCTTTGGAGATGACAAAATAGCAGCCACATGCAGGAGACGCAGCGGAGTCCGTGTGGGCTGGTGGGCGGGTGCCTTACCAGCTTAACCCGGTGCCCAGGGGTGCTGGAGATGGCCCAGGTGCACTCCTTTTTGCTGGGATATTTGTCAGGCCAGTTGGGGCTGGTGATAGTGCCGCTGGTGGATGTCACCTTGTGGTCACAGCCGGCTGTAGGGACGTGAGTGACAGAAGCGGATTGGCAGGGCCCCTGTGCTCTCAGGCCTCTTCCTGTCTCTTGCTCCCCACTTAGGAGATGGACTGAAGGCTGCCACCATTTCCTTTCCACTGGGCTACCAACGTTGGGGGAAAACCGACTGCCTGCTCCTACAGAAGCCCTGAGAGAGACCCGTGGGTGACAGCCAGGGAAGCAGTCCCGCCCCAGCCCCTTGCTCCTTGCAGCTCCGGCCACACTACGTCTTCCACGAGAACCCGCACACCAGCAATGTCCCGTGTGCACACGCCCTCTCACAGCTCCCCAGCCGCGGACCTTGGTGCATCCCGATGCTGTCACTCATTGCTCCTGCGGCCTCCACAGCCACAAGGGACTCTGGCTCCTGACTCAGTCCACCTGCCCTTCCTCCACCCCAGCCACCATCCTGAGTGACGTCAACACACAGGCGCTGGCCCAGCCCACACGACCTCCCTGTCCCAACTCCTCAGCTCTGTCGCTTATCTTCCTTCTGCACCAGCTCAACCCAGGCTTTGCCACCAACGCATCACCCTCCATGCAGCCACCTTCCACGTCTCCTGTGTGCTCGGGTCCCCTTTTTCTTGACAACGGTTACTCCATTTTAAGGAGACCTCCGCAGTCTTGTTCCTTCCATTTTTCTCCTGGGATAGATGCCCCTCCATATATTTGCTCCTGGATCTCGGGAGGATTCCAGAACCTCGGGTTCTCAAATCCTCTGTATAAAATGGAATAGTGTTTGCACAGAGCCTACACACAGCCTCCTGTCTACTTTAAATGGTCTCTGGATTACTTACATAACACCTAGCATACTATAAATGCTATATAAATAGTTGTTATGCTGCATTGTTTAGGGAATTATGACAAGGAGTCTGTACGTTTTCCATATAGACAAACCACTGTAGGCCTAACCCTTCCAATCTGAGGGTGGCTGGGCCCACAGGAACAGAACCCATAGACTCAGAGGGACAACCGTTTCCTCCCAGAGGGACTTACTGACTTCCTTCTCCAGCTGGACAACACTGCTGGTCACCCAACCACTCAGTGACACACCCTGTTCCTTGGTTCCCCTTTCCGCTGCCCTTGAACCATAGGAAACTCCATCCGTGCCGGCCAACTTCATCAGGGCCTGCAAGCCACCAGACACTTCGGATCTGTCCCTTGCTAGCTCTATCTCTCCGCTCCTCAGCAGCCGTCCCCAACCTGCGGCCCTCCTTCCCCTCAAGCCCTTCTTAACTCAGCTGCAGCCCATCTCCCCTCACATAGGAGCCTTCCCTGCCTCCCCTTCTCTCCCATCCCGTCCTTAGAGAAGGTGTCCTCCTGCCTGTATGGACAGATTGTCCCTCTGGGAGCCGCCCACAGCCAGGGAACCCTCACACCACAAAGGATGCACTGTTCCTCCCTCCCAGCTGAGCCCACAAACCTCAGGGCACCCTCAAGTAGCTCTCCCCTGAGATTCCTCCTCCTGCTGTGGCCCCTCTTCTGTCCTTCCCAGCCAACCTTCAGAAAGCTGGCTGTCGCCACACTCTCACTACTTATGTCTCCTCAATTCACAGCAGTGTGACTTCCGTCTCTGAACAAGTGCGGCCTCCCAAATGCAAATTCAAAACCCAGTGATCACTCTTGAGGATTGCGCTCTCTGGCAGGTTCCCGAGAGCCAGTGTGCAGTGGAGCCAGAGGAAAAAAGAGGTGGGCAGGATGCAAGCCACACAGCTGGGCCTAGAGTCAGAACCTCGCCGAGCGAACGGACAGCCTCACGGCCCAGAGGAGACCTTCTGAGGTCCCCTGCGGAGGCCGCTCAGCCTCCTATCTCCTCCGCTGAGCTGTGGGCTGTTTCTGTGGCCCACCCATATTTCACATGGCCACTCTGCCCTCCCCACCCCACTCGGTCTCCCTGTTCTCTGTTCCCCTTATACACACACCCACATCTCTCCCCAGCAAGGCCATAATACCCCTGGGCGCTGGGCATCTCCTCTTTTGACTCCTGTACAGAATTCCTCCATACTAAACTCCTCCGTACAATTCAGGAGATTTGTTATTATCCTACACCCGAGTGAGGGACCATGAGTGCTTCTCACGGGACCCAGGAGATCAGCAGATGAACAGGCCTCCTTCCCCGGATGTTCACACCCTCTCCTGGCTGTCTTGCTGCTCTTTACCAAACTCCTCCTTTCCATCAAGAGCTCCCTTTCCAGGGGTAGAATGCAGTAAGCCAGCATCAGAGCAAGACCACTTCTAGCTAAAAGTCGTGGGTGCTCTGTGGGTCACGCTTGGGAGGCCTCCTGAGCGGCATCTGTGCTTTTAGCCACTAACTCACCTGGCCTGCGTGCTGAGGGGAGGTCGTTACTGACACAGAGACTCGTATGACACTGTTTTAAGAAGCACTAACCCCCAGAAGAGCCTGAAAAGGGGCGCTGTGGAAGCGGTGAGCACCTCCCTGCCTTGGCAGGATGTGAAGGGAGTCTATGCTGTAGGTGCAAAGTGAGACACGGCCCTCTCGAGGTCACTGGCCCATGAGGTCAGACCAAGCTCTTCGTGTCCTGATGCCCCCCCAGCACGGCAGGAAGCCCCTGCAAGCTCAGGCTGCCCACCATCAGTCCTGGGCTTGGTGCAGCCCGTACCTTCTTTGCAGTCGTGTTTGTTGTCGTGGAGGACGAAGCCACTGCGGCACTGACACTCATAGCTGCCGAAGGTGTTGACGCAGTCCTGCTGGCAGCCGCCGTTGTCCTTGGAGCACTCGTCCTTGTCTGCAGGGGACAAGAAGGGCAAGGAGTCTATGCGGGCTCTGCTGGGGCTGAGGGCTGCCGGCCCCGGGGGAAGTGGGGGACCTGGCTGGGCTTCCTCCTATCGGCAGAGCGCAGGAGCCAGCGACAGCCAGGGGGCCGGGTGGGGAGTGGGAGCCAAGGCGATGACAAGGTCCCCAGCACTGCGTGAAGCGGAGCCAGCTGAGGAGCCCAGCTGTGGGGAGAGAAGGTAGGAGTGGGTGGAGGGAGGACAGGGGTCTGGAGCTGACCAGCACAGGGACCTCTACCATTACCTGCTTACTGGACAGACGGACAAGTGGAAAAACAGACACACGGACAAGCAGACTGCAAGAGAAAGGAGCAGGACGCAGGGGTCCCTCTTTACTTCACAACAGGAAATGTCACAGACACCATCAAAATGGGGAGGGGGAGGTGCCCCTGTCGGCTGAGGGGGACAGGGGAGGAGAGGAGAGCACCAGTTCTGTGTGGCCAGAGCAGGGGCCGGCCCGGCAGAGCGGAGGTGGGGGGCGGGTGGGCTCTGAAGGCCCCAGCCCACTCGTCCGAGGTGAGCTTCCTGAGTAACGAAGGGTCTGGGGGGCCTGGTAGGCCTCACTGGGGGGTCCGGTTTCTTTTCTGCACTCGGTATTTGAGCTGCTGGGGGCGTCCCCGAGGGGGCTGCAGAGCCGGCCTTTTTTCTGAAACGAGAGAGAGAAGGAGAAAAGGGACCGAGGGGTGGGGGTGCAGGGCAGGGACCAGGGAGGGCACTCAGTGAAAACCACACCCAGGGCCTGAGGAAGGGGCCGGGCGGGGGGCAGGCGGCCACACATGCAGCACGGCCATGTCCAGCAGCCAGGTCACGGAGGGCTGGGTTAGCAGGTGGGAGGAGGCACAGCGACAGGGACGGAGACTGAGCCTGCTCAGGGAGGAGGCCTGGAGGGACAGCGCGGCCGGGGGTGTGCACACGAGGGCCAGAGAAACGGGGAGTCGCTGGTGGAGGGAGCGATGTGTGCAGAGGGCCGGGTGAGAACTCTGCTGCCGCCCCCAGATGGCAGCTGCTTCTACAGAGTGTGCGACACAGACCCAGGCGCTCACACAAATGCACACGGGCGGACTCCTGCACAACCGCGTCCACGCTGACTGTGGTCCAGACTTGGTGACAGACAAACACATAGCACAGACAGACACACACCCATCATGAGCCACACAGATGCAGACTGGAGACACAGCCACGCATGCGTACTGTTGCCTGTCCCACCTGTGCCCATGTGCACATGGGAGATACCTGTGACTTACTCCTCCATACACATAGGAACGCATACACATGCAGAAACACAGGCAGGCACAGATGTACATGGTGAGATGTACACGCAGGTGCTGGGAGCCAGACGGGGACACATACACACGCGAACATACACACACATGCAGAAACCAATCACACTAGCAGCTCACTCACACATGGAACTGCTCACACACCTGTGCACACACATACATACACACACTCATACGCCTACACACACTCATGCACACACTCGTACACACACACTTAAATGCACACACTCATACACACTCATGCACACACTCATACATACACACTCACATGCATATACACACTCGTGCATACATACTCATATGCATACACACACTCACACACGTGCACTGACACATGGAGAGGAACATGGTCACGGCATGTGTAAGCTGCAGCCATATATTCTCAGATCTGTCTGTGGTCACTTTGGAGACTGCATGCCTGGCACAGAGGCAGGCACTCAGAGAAAGTGTGGGGATCCCAATGGACACCCAGAATTCTAGAAATGAATCCCAAAGTGAAAAAATGCCTGCTGGTGTTAGACTGGCCAGGTGTTGCTGGTCTGTGGCAAGGGACCCTGCTCCTGGTCTCCCTTAGCAAAAGACCCAAGCTGCAGCACTGCCTCCCAGAAGCCCTGCTTGCCCCAGCAGGAATGCAAGGCCAAGAGGTGGAGTCCCCAGCTCCCCACCCAAGGAATGCTTTTCTGTTCTGCAGAGGGAAGTCTACTGAGGGCCTGAGGGAGCTGCCTTTGCCCTTTGCATTAGCCTGTGGGAAATGTTGGGTGAGGGGTACCCTATGGCCAGTCCTGGGGTTCACCGAGGACATCCTCTGGGACTCTGCTGGAAGCTGCAGGGAGGCTCAGTTCATGGACTGAGCAAAGATTTCCCTAACATGTCTGACCCCCTAACTTCCTCACCCCAAACACCTCATTCAACGTCGGGCGCACAGTAGGGGTAAAATACTCATGGAATGAATGGATTCGTGTATGGCTGCAGGAGGAGGAGAGAGGGTCAGGCCTGAGGGTGGCTGCCGCAGCACCCTAGAGAAGGGGCTCTGGCATGGGCAGGGGAGTGGGCAGTCCCACCTCAGCACCAGGGAACAAGTGGCAGGAGGGGCCGGGGCAGGGGGAGGTGGCTGTGGGCCCCACAAGGAGATGGCACTCACCCTACAGTGCCCAAATGCCCCGGAGGTGCTGGGGTCAGACCGAAGGTCTTCAGGCTCTTGCTTCTGCTTCTTGGCTTAGGGTCTCCTCGATGGGTGTCCCAAAAGTCCAAACAGCCCCCCTTCTGGGGGGCCCAGGTCAAAAGCCCCAGGCCCAAGGCTGAACCTTGATGCCCACCGGTGAGGGTCCTCTGCAGGTTTCTTGTACGAAAGGGCAATGCATGTGTGTGTGTGCGTGTGTGAGTGCACATGTGAGTGCACCTGTGTGCGCGTGTGTTTTGTGCAGGACCGAGTGTGGGGTGGGCGCAGTGTTGTGCAGTGGTGGGGACAGGGCAGTAACTCCAGACCTGACAGATGGGTGTTGGTCTCCTGCCCCCTCCAAGACTGGAGCAACAGAAGAGCAGGAAAAGACAAGAGTAAGCAGGTAATGGTTCCCCTGGGGCAGAGCCCACTCTGAGCAGGTGTTATGTGCCCTGCAGGACTTCTGGGGGTGCCCAGAGCAGGAAGGGATTGGCATCGCATCAAGAAGTAGGGAAGAAGCTCTTTAAGCCAAGCAGAGTAGCTGGCAGTGCCAAGCAGGGAACCAGAGCCCAAGGGCAGGTGCATGGCATCCAGGTGGGGAAGGCAAATGTGGGGTGGCCACAGAGGGGGCTGGAGGATGCGGGACTCTGGGCGCGGAGGGGAGACGGGAGGTGGCAACGATGCATCCCTGGGCTTCCTGCCCAACCTATGCCCAGTCCACCAGGAGTTGGGGGTGAGGGTCTCTGGGTCACAAAACCACCTGCTCCAGCCAACCTACGGGCTCCCTGCTATCCCACGCTCCCCCGCAGAGAGCTCTCGCCCTTCGCTGCCTGAGCCTCGGGCCCTTTTGCCTCTGGAGGACACCAGCTGCCTTGAGCCTAATCCCAGCCAAAGGTGAAGGGAACAGGTCTCGTGGGGTGCTGCTCCCAGAGGCTGGGGGGAATCTGACTACCATTTAGAACACCCAGAGAGGGCCAGGGGAGGCCAAGGGACTGGAGCCCCAACTTTATGTGGATCAGCTCTGAGCCCATGAGGCCGAAGGGAGCTGAGTGCCCCCACGGGCAAGGAAAAGCTTCAGTATCCAGGGGATGGAAGCGGCCCCTCTTTTTGGAAGACCTCAGTCTGAACCTCTCCAGTTTGTGCAGGGTCTGCCTGGAGATCGGACGGCTGCCAGGTAATCTGCCCCACACGGTCCAAGGCAAACAGCCTCCTCCTCCCCATCTGCCCTGTGTCCTCAGCCAACCTGAACGCCCTGTTCCCAAGACCTGTCCCTTCCTGGGCCTTGGCCACAGGCTCCTGCTACCTGGAACATCCTCCCCTTCGTCCCTGCCTGTGTCCATCTATCTGTCCTCAGCCCTGGCGCTATTAAGATCTTGAGGGCTCAGAGTGATGGAACTGAGACACTGGTGGCCTGGTAGGGACGAGGCATGGTGGGGACCAGGGGGCAGGCTGGGCACAGGGAGGGCTGGAGTGCAGGGATGGGGGAAAGGGGAGCCCTGTTCTCCAAGAGGAGGCAGTGCTGGAAGCTAGGCAGTCCAGAGATACCTGAGAAAAAGTGGGCTTTGAAGCCCTTTTTGGACACGGTGTTGTCGGACTTGAACTCCACGCGCATGTTGTTGTATTGGGAGGTGATGACCTCGGGCTTCTCGGAGCCACAGAATTTGCCATGCAGTTTAGAGTCTGCGGTGAGCCCACTGCGCACCTCCACGAAGTCGTACTTGCACACCTGCAAGGGGCCCAGCTCTGCTGCCTCTTCCAGGAAGCCTCCTCTGACCACTTCCACCCTGGAGAAGCCCCCATCCTGCTGATCCTTCAGCCTTTAGTTATCTACTCCCCCACTGGGTGCTCCTTGGTGCTCCGCAAAGCCCCGGCATCAGCCCCACACCCTTGATCACTCCATGGACTATGACTTGACGTCCTCCACTTCTACCTGCTGTGTGTCCCTTCAAGCGCCCCTGGCCCCCCACCATCTCCCATGATTCCCTGAATTGGGAGCAGCACCCTACTCTACATTCACAAAGCCTTTCTGCTTGATCTCTTCCAGAGGGTCAGAGGCAGCACAGAGCTGGGCCCTCGCGCCCCACACCTTCTGCCCTTCTCGGCCCTGGGGTTGGGAGGCACTTACATCGTTGCCCTCTGTCTCGAAGAAGTCAAACTGCAAGGAGATGCGGTACTGGGTGGGGGCCACCAGCTGCCAGATGCAGTTTTTGTTTGGCGGGTACTCCTTGGGCCAGCCGGGGCTGGTGATGGAGCCATTGAGCTTGGTGAGGAAGCCACCACAGGCAGCTGGGGGGACAAGGGAAGTGGCATCACCCACGGGGAGTCACCACTGTAGGCAGGAGGGGTCTGAGCCTGTGCTGGGATGCAGTTGGGGGATGGGGGTCTGTGAGTGCCTCACCCAGGGGCTTGGGACAGATGGGAGGGGAGCTCCAGAGTGGCCTAGAACAGCGAGTAGAGGAGCTGAGGGGACACACATGTGGCCACTTCTGCCTCTGCTGGAGAAGAGGACAGGACTCTGCAGAGCAGAGGGGCACCGGGCGGGGGGCAGAGGGAGGGGCTCTGGGAAGCACACAGAGGAGCTGCTCAGAGACACAGCAAGACCACCTGAGCTGGAGCCACCGGCCTAAAGTGCTGTCACTGGCACCCTGGGACATGCACAGAGAGACTGAGAGTCAGCTGAGGACAGTGGTTTGCAAAGTGTGGATCATTACCCTCCGGTGGGTGCTCATATCAATTAGCAAATCAAGATCAGCACTAACTAAAGAAAAAGAGTAAAAACCCCAAAGCCAGTGAGCATCACAACGGGACCAGTGTTCTGGGGCTGCGATCAAAAGCACACTTCTTACCCATGAGTTAGGAACAGAGTGCGAGGGCGTCGTTTCAGTTTCCCCAAGAAGGGGTCCTTCCAAGGCACCCAGAGGGGCACAGGGTCCGGAGGGGGTCTGGGGGCACTCACCCTCGCAGCGGCGCTTGTCCGGGGCCAGCTCATACCCAGGATCGCAGCTGCACTTGTAGCTGCCCAGGGTGTTCAGACACCGCTGCTCGCAGCCCCCGCGGTTGGGCCGGGAGCACTCATCCACCTCTGTGGGAGAAAAGGGGTCACAGGCCCCAGGCCAGGCCTTGTCCTCTGCTTGCCTTTGCTGGAGCTTCCTGCTACCACCCCTAGCCCCACCCCTGGGAACAGTCAGCTGTAAGCTTCACTTGTCTGCCTGGCTCTGAGCCCCCCATTTCCTGAGGCTGCTCAGAATCCCACAAGTGGACCCACAGGCACCCAGGCTGGCTGGTGGCCACCACCTCATCTGCCATTTCTCCTTCAGTTTTTCCACACAGGCTGTGGTGGGGGCAGTGTGAGTGTACCCATTTTACAGATGAGGACCTAAGGCTCAGGGAGACTATCTCACCCGAGGACACACTGGTTTAAAAAGATCCACACTGAAGCCAGGTGTGGTGGCACATGTTGTAATTCCAAGGAGGCTGAGGCAGGAGGATGGTGAGCTCAAGATCAGCCTGGGCTACATAGTGAGTTCAAGACTAGTCTGAACTACATAGTCAGACTGTCTCAAAAAATAAAAAAATAAAAACCCCACTCTGTCTGTTGTCCCCAACCTCCACAGCCTCCACTCCTCATTGGGGTTAGACTTTGCTACCTAGTCTGCCCTCAGCTCCTTAAGGGCAGGCCCCAGCATCTTCCCCCAACTTATACCCTTCACCGAGCCTCTGTATTTAGAGTGAATAGAGGAGGGAGGGAGGGAGGGAGGGAGGGCACGGGCTGGCACCTTTAAAAAAGTTGACTGCGAAGCCGGCCTTGTTAATGGATCCATCAGAGACGAACTTGAGCCAGAGGCGGCTGGATGTGCTCTTGATGTCGTCAGGCTTCTCGTAGCCGCAGTAGCGCCCAATGAGGGTGCTGGTCTCGCTGTGCCCATCACGCACCTCCAAATAGTCATAGGCACAGCTGTCGTGACGCTCGATCTAGGGGACAGGGGCTGGATCAGGGGAAGGAACTTTGGTAGGTCCCAGAGGGTGCGGAGGGGTGGGCTGTCCCGGAGGGCAAGGGAGGGCTCAAGGGTCAGATCCCAGCGTCTCTGACTACCTCGAAGGACTGGAACGTGAGGCCCACGTGGAAGCCCTCGGACACCTGGATCCGCCAGATGCATACTTTGCTGGGCCGGTAGTCATCTGGGTAATTGGGCGACTGGATATGGCCATTATCCTTTTTCACATCACCCCCACAGATGGCTGTGGGGACACAGGGTGAGGTGGGAAAAGCGGTCAGCGCATGCTGCCCTGCTTGGAGAGCCCCTTCCTGGCTCCTCCAGCCCTTCCCATGTGTCTCCACTGCCCACCCTGCCGGTCCCACCTGCCTCTGCGTGCTCCCTGGAGGACCCACAACTGTGCCCCTTGAGTGGCACAAAGGAGGGATTCTGAGAGCCCAGGGACCTCCCAACTGACCCCCTCCCCTTCCTCAGTACCTTCATAGACGGCAAAAAAGCCTTTGCCAACCCAATTGCTGCTGCTGCGGAATTCAACCCAGAGGCGGCTGTCGGTAGACACAATGGGCTCAGGGAGTTTGCCCCCGCAGAATCGGCCTGCAGATGCACAGACAGAGGAGCTCTGAGCCCTACACTATCACAAAGCAGCCCTCTACCTCCAGGGAGCTCAGGGCTCAGTCCTGGCCTGCAGCCACCCTGCTACACACATTCCTAAGACCACGCGCCCGCTGACCGGCTCCTAGCTCTTCCAGGGTCCCGCTTGGCTGAGAAGAGGGATAGGACACGGGTGTGTGTCTGCAGGGAAAGATGGTTTCTGATCATATCTGACTGTATATGTTTCATCGTCCTTTTAAAAACATGCTACCATCATTACTGACTTTTCCTTACTTGGTCTCCAAGCAAAGAAGTAACGATGAAAGTGACTAAGCTGTCTCTGCACACTGCCCTGCTCTCATAGGGAAGCCTTCCTTATCAAATGCAGGGGAGGCCCAAAGACCTCAGCAAACCTCAGAATCGGAGGCCTGTGTCAGAAAACAAAACCCAGCAAGGGTCAGCACGAGCAGTGAGGCTGGCCGTCTGTGGAATTCTCGGCAGTCAGGCATTGACTGGGAATGATTTGTGTGTTCCTAATAAGGCTGGGTGTTTCCCAACTTTCAGCAAGGGACAGAGGGTGCTGGCCTGAGAATTGAATTATGAGCAAGAAACTGCATCTTGGAGACACCACCAAGTTGCAGAGGAAGTGTCGTAATGACAGCTGCTTTGGGCGAACTACTGGAATATCAGAAACTGCGGGGGCAGGAGGTTTTGCAGGAATCCACCCCACTTCCCACTCAGGTTGTGGAGCAGACTGCCAGGCAGTCCCGGGATCCTTAGGAGAGTGTCCAGATGGGAGAAGCATCCACAGCTCCTCTGGCTGGATGCAGACGTCCCCTAGTGACAGGATGTGCCCTGCCCCAATTCTGTGTCTGCGACAGGGCCTTCTGTGTCCTGTGAGTTTGACCCACTTAGCCCTGCTTCCTCCCCGCTCCGCCCACCACTCACACACACAGCCAAGACAAAGTATCCAGTGCACAGGGTCGGCCAGGCCAGGTGCGAAGCCCCCTGAAGTGAGTTAACAGCCAGCCTGGCGGGTTTGTGAGTTTCTTTTGAGCCAGGTTTTACTGTGTGCAAGGAGACCTGGTAGGGCAGACAGAGAAGATGAAGCCTCTGAAATCACCCCATGAGGAGTAGAGCTTGGAGCTGTGGGGATGCGCAAAACAGTCTGTCAGCTCTCCAGCCACTCCTACGACACTCCTGTGCCCCAGGAGTGACAGCCACCTTCTGAGGGAGTCTAAGAGCAGGGATGAGACGTACTCAAAGTCATGCTGCTGGCTAATGAAGGAGTCGGTCAGGATGAACTATGCCAGGGCTCCAAGTCTCACACTGGGATGCTGCCCCATTCTAAGAAGAAATCAGAGCCAGGCATGGTGGTCCTCCCTGTAATCCTAGCACTAGGGAGGCTGAGGCAGGAAGATCACTGTGAGTTTGAGGCCAGCCTGGCCACACAGTGAGTTCAAGGCCAGTCTGGATTATATCATGAGACCTTGTCTCAGAAAAATATAAAAAATAAAAAAATAAGAAAGAATCAGTCTCCAGGGAGTGGGTACAGTGACACCTTTACCTCGGAGGGGCGCCTTCCTCCAGAAGCCATCGCGCACCTCCACGTAGTCGTACCAGCACAGGCGGCTGCGATACAGGTCCATGGATGTGAAGTTCAGGATAATCTAGGGGGAGTGGGGAGGAAGAGGGTTACCCTGCACCCACCTCCTTGGGCCAGTCGCATGACCACACTCGCTTCTCCCCACCCCCAGGTGTGACAGGTCCCCAAAGCTAAGAGGTAACCATCTGCCAGTTGTGGTCAGCATTCCTCCCAGAGAGGCCAGGCCACGCTGAAAATGCATGTCCTTTGATTGCATCACAAAACACGAGGGAGAGACCAGGGTCCCTTCCCTGCCTTGCCATCCCCGGTAAGGGGCCACTTCGTTGGGTTAAAGGACCAGCTCAGCTCCCTCTCAGTCAGTATTAATAAACGTCTTTAAGAGAAAACCAATTTCCCCAGTGCCTGAAAGGGCACCAGGCAGCATGATGGTCCTGGAAGTCTGAGAGGGGATTGAAGGTACCAGAAAGGACAGGCAGTGGGCAGGAAACTGAGTCACCCATCATCATTACTGGGTGCTGATCCTGGGCAAGGGGACACTAACTGTTCAGGGAAAACCACAACTGAATCATTCCCAAGAAAGGGCTTAAGGGAAGTCTCTGTCCACAAGGAGCTAAAGCAGAAGCATGCATAAACATGCGGCCCTCCCGCCTTGAGCCTGGATTTGAATCACAGCCTTGCATTTCCTGCTGGGAGTTCTTGGACAAACATCCAACCTCCCCGAGCCTCTGACCCTGCTGTCACTGTGTCCCTGGACACAGGCCAGTGGCTCCTCGATGGCAGGCTCAGCCCTTGTCATCTATGCTCACTTAACGCTGGAGGAGCCCACGGTGAGCCCCTGTGCCCGGAGCTTCCTCAGGAGTCCCCAGAATGAGCCCCGAGCCTGCTCTGAGCACTTGCTGTGACCTGTGAGGTGTGTGCAGCAGACACACAGGGGCCTGAGGAGCTGTCCCATCCTGTGCAGAGGGGACAGCAGGTCTGCCTCCCCTCTGCCTTATTGGAGAGTTGGATGCACATAGAATGGAGGCCAACAGGAAGCCCAATTCCAAGGCAGGTGCTGGCACCTGCCACCTGGGTCAGGGTGGCACCGCTCTTCATCCAGAAAGAGCTTCAGGCTCCTGGTCTTGACACTGGCTGACTGGAACACCCACCTGGATGACCCTCCGACCTCCCGATCCCTCGTTCTGCCACCCCCTCTCTCTGTAGCCCTGTGGGTCACACTGTGCCCTCGCCCTGACACTGCTTGTGAGCCTGTGCCCCTCCTAATCGCCACCCCAGGACCTGCTCTGCTCCCCTGCTGCCCAGTGTTTCCCACCTCACTCCCCAACAGCTATCCCGGTGACCCTGAGAGACTCCTGTGCCAGTGGGGCACTTTTGTCACTCTAACCTCCACCTGCCCACTCCTGTCCCTGTCCAGCTTAGTTCCCCCTTCTTCCTTTCTCCTTCCTAACTTCTGTTTTGTTTTATTAATTCTCACATCAGCTTAAATACATTACTTTGGAGAACCTTTTATTAATTGCGGTGCCCTGAGACATTGACTGAATGAGATCACGTTTCTGGAGAGTGAACCATATGCGACGCTTGATTATTACTAATCATCGTCATTCACGGTTGTTATTATTGCTACTACTACTATTATGATGAGTCCTAGCATTCTCAAACACTGAAGTTGCAAGTCCATTCCTGCCAGCCAGCGTCTCATCTGTTTAGAAAATGACCAAATGTGACCAGAGAGGAGGCAGCAAACCTGCAGACAGCCTTGGCAATCCTCCTCACACACGATCTCCACTCTCTCGCTACCCTGCTGTCCCCTACTTGCCTGAAAACCAGGGATAGTCAACATGTGGCCTCCTGGGCCTCACCCAGAGGCCCACAGTACCCAGAGCAATGGTCTCCAGCCTCTGGGGCGCCAGACCACCGCCTGCCAGGTCTCAGAGCTGCCAGAGTGCTCTCCACACAGCCTGTCCTCTCCTCCAAGCCACCTCTGCACTCACTGTCCTGCTCCTGCCATTAACCTGGCCTGGGACTGGTCCAAAGTCCTAGGTCTTAACCTTGCCCCCAAGCACAGCAACCAGCACTGACCTTTTATGATGCAAATAAAATCACACCTCCCCATGTTCAAAATCCTTTAATGCATGTGACTCAGAGTAAAATCCAAAGTCCTCAATGTGAAGGTCCTTTTACCTCTCTAACGCCATCTCCTCCCTCTCCTTGTTCACTGGGCCCCAGCCACACTGACCTTGCCCATCCTTAGACAACCTCAGACAGACCAAGCTGACCTCAGGGCCTTGTGCATTTGCTACCTGAGAGCTCCTCTCAGCTACATGCCTTGTGCCCGCCCTCACTTCCTGCTGGTTTCCACCACTCTGATACAAATGAGGCCTTCCCTGACCATCCCACAGGAATTGGTAATCCCAGTCCTGCCCTCCTCCTCCCCGGCCTCCGCAACGCCCTCGCTACTTCTTACCATCCACCCACTGCACAATGACTTGTTCTCTTATCAGTTGCCTCTCCTCACCCCACACTCAAATGTAAAGAGAATTTCATTTGCTTAATTCACCACCGACTTGACACATGGCACATTGTTGGTGCTTGAATGTAATTTTACCTTTAGGAATCTATTCTACAGACAGACTTGCCTAAGTGTGTAAAGATGGAAATCTAAAGATATTAAGCCGGGCGTGGTGGTGCACGCCTTTAATTTCAGCACTTGGGAGGCTGAGGTAGGAGGAGCATTGTGAGTTCGAGGCCAGCTTGGGCTACAACGCGAGCGCAAGGCCGGCCTGAGCTACATAGTGCAACCCTGCCTCAAAAAACTAGGGCTGGGAGTTTGGGTCAGTGGTTTAAGCGCCTGTCAGGCAGGCACAAGGCTGTGAATTCAACCCCTGGTGCTACAAAAAAAAAAAAAAAAGGTATTTATTAGCCAGGTATGGTGGTGCATGACTGTAATCTCAGCACTCAGAAGGCTGAAGCAGGAGAATCACAGAGAGTTCAAGGCCAGGCTGAACTACATAGTGAGAATGAAAACTTGAGCAAACTTAAACATCCATCAGTACAGACCTGTGGGGAGTGACTGAAAAATTAACTGAGGGAGAATCAAAATGACAGAACACTAAGCAGCATAGAAAGGAAGCGGGTAAATCTCCATGAGTTGACATGAAACAGTGATGTGGCTCACTGTCAAGGGCGAGACAATTGCAGAAGACTGGATGTGTGTGTTTAAGTCAGGCTCTGGAGGGGCACAAGTGTTCACAACGCTTAGTCACCTCTGAAGTGCGGGATCTGGAAGAAGATCAAGGGGGTGAATATTCAATTCTTTTCCTCATGGCTTCTAGACGGTTGAAAAATTTTATAATATGTACTTTTTAAATATCTAACAAATGACAAAAATATTTTGAAAAGTGACACTGGCTGAACATGCTAGTGCATACCTGTAATTCCAGCACTCTGGGGGCTGAGGCAGGAGGACTGCAAGAACAACTGGGTAATTCAATTCAAGAACAGCTTGGGTAACTATTACCTCAGCAAGACCATGTCTCAAAAAAAAAAAAAAAAAAAAAAAAGAGAGTTAAAGAAAGAGGCTGAGGATGTAGCTCAGTGTGAAGGCCTTGGGTTCAATCCTCGATACAAAGAAAAAAAGTCTGGACGGAAGAAGGAAATTGGAAGGTCCCCTGAGTGCACCCTGGCTCCCAAAGTCACCCCCTTGCCACACCTCCACTGGGCCCCAGGCCTGCCAAGGTGCAGGAGGAAGCATACATAGGCTCCTCATTCAAGGAAGGGACCTGCGCTGGCGGTGGCGGTGGGAAGCAGCCTCCAGGAAGCACGGCGCTGGCTATGTTGGGACTAGAGGTGTCTAATTAAGACTTGTACCGACTCCTGTCATGTGGAAAGAAACAGCTGTGCCCTGGTGGCAGGGGCACTGCCCTCTGCCAAAGAAAACCTGGCCACCTCCCCCACTTCCTGGCTAGAGACTTCCGGCCTGAGGCTTGGCCTTCGGGAGCCTCGGAATTTTTGTCTGAAAGATGGAGGTGGCCACAAAGACTGCCCTGGGAGTGCGGAGATTAATGACAGGCAGGATACAGTGTCTCCCAGTGCACCTGCAGGTCACAGTGTCTCCTTCCGCTCGTTGGATGCACCAGAAATGATAGAACACTTGGCTTCTTATGCCAGGCAGGCACGGCCTGTGCCGGGAACCACGTCACCCTGGGCCACTCACTGTCTGGCCTGCGTGTGGCCTCACTGCACAGCCACAGACACCGAATTCCTGGACACCTGTTTCCTTGTGTGTAAGAGGGTAATGACTATGGGACCTGCCTCACAGGGCTTAGGGGAAATATACTGATATGCATAAGGCTTACAGGGCCTGATACATGGTAACTGGTCACTAAGTGTTTAGTTAGCTCAAGATATTTTGATATTTCCCCCCTAGTATTGGGATTAAACCTAGGACCTAGCCTTTTTTCATATTTTAATTCTGAGACAGCGTATTGCTAAGTTGCCTAGCCTGGGTTCCAACTTGAGAACCTTCTGCCTCAGCTTCCCAGGGTGCTGGGACTACAGGCATGCACTACCATGGCCACCTTAGAGATTTTGATATTTGAAATGGTTCAGACCAGAATCCTAAAAGTAGAGCAGGGTAAGTAGGATGCCTGGGAAGGTTGACCAAGATTTACTCATTTTATGTATCAGGAATATAGAAAACTTAACAGCAGGTAATACTGGTTGAATTTTCATTATGTGCTAGGTGCTACTCTAAGCATTTTTCTTTTGTGTAATACTCATAGGAACCTCATGAACCATCATCAGGCCTATTTTACAGGTAGGGAAACAAAAGCACAGAGAGGTTAAGCAACTTCCCCAAGATCAGCCAGCCAGTAGACAGCACAGCTGGAAATCAAACCCAGGCATGGTGGCTCCCAAACTTAGGTCCTTCACCTTTTCCATGCGGCCTGCCTGGCCTGCTGGCCAATTCTGATGGGCAACTGTGCTACCAACAAGTGTCCACTGCCCTGCATCCTCACGGCCCCACACCCTCCAGCACCTGAGAAGCCGCTGGACCCTAAGGGAGGGTCCAGCACACCCTTTGCCAAGAGGGAGGGATCACTCCTATCTGGTTGGGGCTGGGTGGGGTGGGAAGGCATCAGGAGGAGGGGGAGGAATTTGGGTTGGACCCTGAAGACCAGGCAGGATTTCAGAAGGCAGGGATGGGAACGAGGGTGGATACTGGCAGCTCCAAAGACATTCGCAGCTCTTGTCTGCTTGGCTCCTCACTCAAATCTGCCTGGGGATCACAGGCTCCTCCTCGAAACACTCTCTTCCTCCCAGACTCTCCTTTGTTGCCTGGGAACCACTGCGAGCCCTAAGGTTTGCTGCTAATTACATCTGTGGACACTTGAGGATCTTAAAAGGAGGCTTTCAAATTCGGCCTGATGGCACACACCTGTAATCCCAGCACTCAGGAGGCCGAGGCAGGAGGATCGCTGCAAGCTCAAGGCCAGACGGCTCCATAGTGAGTTCAAGGCCAGCCTGAACTACACAGTGAGACCCTGTCTCAAAACAAACACAAAAAAGGCCTACTAAGGGACTCCTTCTTGTGCTTGACACACGCCATGCATAACTGTGTAAGGGTCACCTATATTCACATTTCTGGCAATAAGTTGAGCAGTGGGAAGTAAGGGCAGAAAAACAACCTACCGGCAGCCAAAATAGTTGTCAAAGTCCAGCCACTAAAGCAGTTACCTGTCTAAGGTTTACTTTTGAAAAATCACAGACATTGGCATCAGATAATCCGGAACTAAATGCTGCTCCTACCGCTACTATCTGTGTAAACCTGGGCAGATTCATCCTAGCATTTTTTTTCCTTTGAGACAGGGTCTCACTTTTTAGTTCAGGCTA
The DNA here is from genome assembly GCA_004363535.1 of Dasyprocta punctata. Lineage (NCBI taxonomy): Eukaryota > Metazoa > Chordata > Mammalia > Rodentia > Dasyproctidae > Dasyprocta > Dasyprocta punctata. Next base: position 101,487 of record RJWM01002341.1, on the reverse strand, counting down.
GCCTTGAACTCACTATGTAGTTTAGGTTGGCCTCAAACTCATGGTGAGCCTCCTGCCTCAGCCTCCCAAGTGCTGAAATTATGTGTGTACCATCGTAACTGGCCATCCCAGCATTTTGAGTCTCAGTTTCCTCCTAGCTTGTAAAACTGTTGTGGGGAATAAAAAGCATGTCTATGTAATATGTCTAATAATTTGCCTGGCACATAATTGTTATAGTAACAAAGCTAGAGCACAGTCAGTCCAAAATGGCAAAAACACTGTTTTTATTTTTACTTTTTTGCAGTGCTAGGGATTGAACCCAGGATCTCATACATGCTTGGCAAGCATTATACTACTGATTTTTTAAAAGTTTGAGATCAGCTCAGTGGCTTAAGCGCCTGTCTGGCAGGTGCGAGGTTGTGAGTTCAAACCCCAGTGCCACAAAAAAAAAAAAAAAAAGTTTGAGATCGGAGCCGGGCGTGGTGGCACACACCTTTAATACCAGCAGTCGGGAGGCTGAGGTAAGTGGAGCCTTGTGAGTTCGAGGCCGGTTTGGTCTACAACGTGAGCAAGGCCAGCCTGAGCTACATAGTGCAACCCTGCCTCAAAAAAAGTAGGGCTGGAAATTTGGCTCAGTGGCTTAAGTGCCTGTTCGGCAGGCTCGAGGTTGAGTTTGATTCCAGGTACTGACAAAATAAAAAAGTTTGAGATCGGATCTCACTAAGTCACTAAGTTGCCCAAGATGGACTCAAACTTAAAATTCTCCTGCCTCCACCTCCCAAGCATCTGAGATTACAGGTGTGGACCACCATGTTAGACTAAGATTGTAATTCTTTTTTTTTTTTTTTTTTTGAGACAGGGTCCTGATATGCAGTTCAGGGTGGCCTTGAACTCTCTGTGTAGCCCAGGCTGGCCTCAAACTCATGGCAATCCTCCTGCCTCAGCTTCATGAGTACTGGGATTACAGGCATACACCACCATGTCCAGCAAGATTGTAATTTTTAAGCAGGGTTCAGGAGAAAAATAACAACAGGAAGTAGATTTATTATTCTATGTCACCTGCCTCTTGGGGCTCTCCAACCTCTGCAGACCCTTTCAATGTAAATGTCCCTAGAGTGTCATCCTAGGTTCACTGACTACTCCACCAGTGCTTACTCAATGGATTTCTACAACCTTGCGTTGATTAATCTGTAATTTTTATCCCTAGCCCACTTCACCCCCTAGAGCTCTGGGCAGGTTCTGAAAAAAGATGGGCATCTTGTGGGAATTAAGAAGGGAGCAGGCCCAAAAGAGAGAGAGACTCCTGGGTAGGGCTGTGCGTCTACTAGAGAGACGAGGGCAGCCCATGCAGTCGGGAATAATGGGAAAGGAGCTGATCCTCACCAGGCTGCCTTACCCTGCTGACTGAGCCAACAGGAAAGAGCAACCCTCCACCTGCCTCTGTGCCCCTCGGAGCTTGGGCGTCTGCTTGTCCCCATGCCATGCTTACTGTGGGGCACACAGTTTGCTAATGAGCACCAGAGGCACTGCTGAGTTACCACAAGGTTTCACAGCACCACTGTATTGCAACTAGACATGCACGCCATCATCTATGATGATTAAAGACAAAACAAGCTGCGTATGGTGACACACGCCGTGTGATTCTTGCTACTGGAAAGGCTGAGGCAGGAGGGTTGCAAGCTTGAGTCCAGCCTGGGCAACTTAGTGAGCCCTCGTCTGAAAATAATATTTCACACAAAGCGGGGTGGGGCTGGGGGTGTAGCTCAGTGGTAGAGCTCTTGCTTAACGTGTGAGGAGCTGGGTTTGATCCCTAGCAGAAAGACAAAACAAAAACCAAAACATGCATAACAAATTGAACACAGGCCTGACCAATCATGGGCTCCATATTTGTTATTATTATCTGTGAGTGAGTTTCCAAAAGCCGGAATAGCGGGGACTCTAGGGAGAGGGATGAGGTGGCCGGGACTCAGCCCATTCAAATCAGCAAAAGACTGCAATTTTAAATAAGATCAGGAACAAGAAGAACAGAAGGGACGGGTTTGCTTTTGAGGGCAGATGGGAGAATGTAGCTGAGAAAGGTGACAGGATCACTCCAGTCTTGGTCTGTCACACGTGAGAATCATCTTCAGATTGCAAAAAAAGAAAAATAAGCATTGTTGGAAAGGAAATGGAAGCTGCTCAATGGGACAGAAGAGTCAGTGCGCACCGCTCTAAGTTGGCTTTTGTCCCTAGGCTCACAAATGACATCAGAGGACAGTCAAATAACTTGCAGATGTGATCAGTGTGTGTAATCTTGAGAACCCAGGGCAAAAGCTTTCCCAGTTTTTAAGCGGGATATACGTGCCTGTGTGCATGTTGGGAGGGGAAGAGGAGTGGATTCTGGGAATTACAAACCACCAAGTTGAACAACAGCCCCCAATTAAACACATCGTCTGCCACCCTTTGGAGAAGAAGCACTGGATCACTGGGAGCCCAGATAGGTTCACTTACAACAAGCCCATCAGACCCACTGCGCTTCTGTTTTAAAGAGGTTTAATCTGGGCTGGGGGCCTCGCATGCACAAGACTCTGGGTTCAAGTCCCAGCACCACAGGTAAAGGAAGGCTGTTAGCAATGTGAGGAACAGTGGATTTGGTGGGGTAAGGCATTCCAAATATGAGGCCAGCATATATAAACCACTTTCGGTGTCAAGGAAAGATGACAAAGGACCAGTGGAGACCTGTGGCTAGAGGGTGATGACATTAAGTGGCACCACAGCCAGTGGAAAGCTGCACACTCATGGATGCATGGCACTTTGCAGAGAGACTTTGGATCTGCTTTGGCCTGTGGCCTGTTCAACATTTTGACTAAAGAGCAGGGCAGAGACCCAGAAGAGACACTTATTAAATGTGCTGCGTGGCCACCTGCTGGGTGGCAGGGGTCTGGGTCAAAGCATTCTGAGAGCGATCTGCTAGAATGGATGCGGCAAGTGGTAACAAGGTCCCAGCTAGCTGGTGGCTGCCTCAGGACAGTGAAGACCACACTCCGGTCAAGGGAAAGAAATCTTCCTAGCTCAGTCTTGGGAACAATACAAATATGAAGGCATGGAAGGCACCCTCTGGCAGGACCTCAGAAGGCAGGAGAGAGGCGTCCCAGGCTGGAAGAGTGGGTCGGCCACAAGGCAGGGAGGTGAGTTACAATGCGTTACCCTGCAGGGCAGGACAGCGAGGTCTCAGGGACGGTGCTTCCCTCTCCATCAACAAGAGACATTGTAACATCAAGATCTGGCTAGAGAACAAAATGGAACGATCTTTTTCTTTTTCTTTATTTTTTGCTTGTGTTAGTGTGTATGTGGGGGGGGGCATGGGGATTGAATCTAGAACCTTTGCGCTATGCTATGTTCCCAGCATTTTTTAATTTCTTACTTTGAGACGAGGACTCGCTGAGTCATTAAGTCATCCAGAATGAAATATTCTGAGAAGCAGTGAGCCCCTCATGAGCTCAGGTATTCAAACAAGGCTACTCAACCGTGCAGGGGGAGCCTGCACCAGACATGCTCCGGGTCCTTCAGCACTCAGTGTGCCCTGCCACCGCCTGCAGGAGTAGCAGGCAGGACGGGCCTCCTGGAGGAGGTCCTGTCTGACAACCCAAGAATACAGAGACACTTCTCACCCACTTCCCCGGCCGACCGGAGCCAGACGCCCAGCGAGCGTGGGGATGGAGAGCCTGCCGGAGGGGACAGGGAAGGAGGGGCTGAGAGTCCTCTCTGCAACGGGGGACTGATCCAAAGGTGACAGGAGGCGGGGGGAGAAGTGGAGAGCCAGCAAGAGGCAGCGGGCTCACAAAATCAGCCCTCCGGGGCCATGATGGGGTCCCGGCCCAGGTGGGAAGGAGGATGGGTGGGAAGGAGCGACATGGTGCCAGGAGGCACTGCACTGGAGTGGCTGCCTTGTTCCTTAATTGCTCCCAGGACCAGAGCTCAGCAGGGCTGGGAAGGACCCTTCCACAGCCCCCAACTCTGACGAGACAGATGAGAAGGTTGAGCTGGGGCTGAGCAGTTTCTCCAAGGCCACTCAGGACACCAGAGACAACACTGACTGCAACTTAGCCCTGGGAAGGGTTCGAATCCCACCTCATTCCATGTCAGCTGTGTGATCTTGGGCAAGTTACTTAGCCTCCCTGTGCTTTAGCTCTCTCCTCTATAAAATGAGGTGTCCAAAAGCCTGGAAAGAAGCACTATGTGAGAACCACTTAGAAAAGCACTTAAGAACTAAACAATAGCAAGTGCACATAGCACCATCTGCAATCGGTGCTGATTCATGGTTGCTGAGAGCTGAGGGTGCTGGCACTGGCAGGAGCCCTCCTCACTGAGGTCTGATGCCTTTACCACCGCAGACAGGTCGCACTCTTGTACCACAAGTCCCTGAGCTGGGCTCCCAGGAGGAGACGTGCTCCCCACCACACCCGAGGTTACCTTCTCCCCAGGTGTGACCGAGATGCGCCAGACGCAGTGCATATGAGCAGAATAGCCGTTGGGGTACTCGGGGGAAGAGAAGTTGCCTGTGCTGTCCTGTAAGGTCTCTCCGCAGGCTGTCAAAGAAAGGAAATGACTAGGCAGCTGGCTGTGGGTACCAAATCCCCCACCTCCTGGCTTACCCACCCTTAGCTCCTGGGGGAGAGAGGAGTGGCTGAGGAGCGATGGTCCTGTTCCTTTAAGATCCACCCCTTTCTATCTCCCTGGGCCTAGTGCTGCCAGGGCAACAGGATGCCCTGTTGTCAAGGCAATGTGGGATCCAGAGTCAGAGTCAAACTCCTGTGGTGAACCTCAGCTCCTCCTCATCCCCCTCAAACGGCTCTCTCCTCGTCCTTCCTGTGCCTGCCACACACCGAGCAGTCACCCGGACCCTCTAGGTGGGTGGCTCTGCTTCTCAGCACCACCTGGTTCCAGGCCCTGTTCTGTCCTTCACTGAAACACGGCCTCTCCCTTGGAATCCATCCCCACAGACCTGGAGCTGTGACCTTTGTAGTGGGCCTAGGCCCTGACCTCCACCTCCCTCCAACCCACTCTTCTCCCCTCCCAGCCTGTCCTTTTCTGCTCTGACCTGGGCACTTGTACAGCTTGCGGGCCTGAGCAATGTCCCCCTTGCTGAGCCGGGTCCTTTGGCCGATGGGAGGTTTCACCCCGTTCACCTCATACTTGGGGACAATGGTGTCCAGGAAGATGCCCCTGAGGAAGATGAGGAGAGTAGGGCTGAGTCTCGTGACAGTGGGCCAGGAGGGAGGGGGTGCGCCTGTCTCAACCCACGGGTTGCGACCTCACCAGAGCCCAGACATTCCTCCGCAGGGTCAGTGACGGGTGGAGACGTGGAACCCTGTCATTATGCTGCCCACTGACCAGCAGCCATCCTGCCCCGTGGCAGCCAGGCCTCAGCAGCTGAGGGAGCCCCAGGAACGCTCTGGGGGGCCAGGGCCCCAGCTCAGCTGGCCCTGACTCCTTCATCTCCATAGCCCCACCTAGGGCCTGTTCCTGCGCCCCTCTTGCTGATTCAGCCCTGAGGAACGTCTCCCAGCACCTGGAGCCAGGCCAAAGGGCAAGGGCAGGTTCCACCGTGGCCAGCCCACACCCGGGGTACAGCCCTGTGGCTTCTGATCCACCAGCATCCTTGTCCCCAGTTCCGCCTGGTGAAATCCTGGGTGTTTCCATCTGGGAGGAGCAGAGGAAGGGGAGGCAGGCAGCCCCCCCTCCCCAGGGCCCCTGACTCACACCCAGCTGGGCAGAGCTCCTGGGGGGCAGGGTGGGGCACAGAGGGAAAAGTCAGGAGGGTCCGTGGGAGTGAGGGCAGGGTGACCTCACCACCCAGCCTTGGACTCAGTCCCCTCAGGTCTGGAGCGGGAAGTGGGTCTAGAAGGAGCTCTGAGCAGAGGGGGAAGGGCCACTGTTCGGGGAAGGGACATGGCTGAGACAAGAGCCAGGCACAGGAAGGGCAGTCCAGGAAGGAGCGTGAGGAAGAAGGGGCTGCCTCCTGCAGTCTGGCATGGAGCAGCTGAGTGGGGGTGCCACCTTTGGGGGCTCTGGCTGTGACTTCCAAGAGGCTGGCCCAGGTTAAGGAGGTAACTTGTGAGCCAGAGATGGGGGGTAGGCCAGGGCAGGAGCCAGGCTGTGTGCAAGTTAACCACCCACAAAAATGCAGAGTCTGTGGGCCTGGGTAATGTCCCCCTTACTGAGCTGGGGACTAGCACCCTTGCAGAGGACTAAAAAGGGGTCTCTCCATGGGGAAACAGTGAGAAAAATGTGCCCCCTCTGTTGACAGATGAAAGAAAAACCTCAGCTCCTGCTGGACTGGTAGAGTTTGCGGACCCTGCACATGGCAGCAGCGCTCACAGAGCGCTAGATTTCAACCTCTGGGCCAGGTCCTCTCAGTGTGCACAGCAAATAACCCAGGTCCTGCCACCAACCCCTGTAGAAGAGGACATAGGGCAGGAAGTACCCACACGCTCTCTGCCTGGGAGTCACAGCCACTCTATGGGCCTCCCTTGTTCTCAGGGCGAAGTGGGAAGGAGAAGGAGAGTGGCATCCAGAGGGCAGGAAGAGGCCGAGCCGTGTCTCACCTGGAGAACGTGTTGCGGGCATAGTGCATGATACTATCAAAATCATAGGTCTCCCCCAGGGACTCCACCTCCTGCACCTCCATCTTCAGGAAGTTATACTCCTGCCCTGCAAAGACCAGCACGAGGGAGTGGGGGGAGGCAGGGCGGGCCACTGTCCACCCTGTCCTTCAAGGGGCTCCTCCCTGAGGGCCTGGGGAGCAGCCAAGGGAAGCCTGGGGTCCTGCCCAGCACCCCTGTGCCCAGTGAATGGAGGGCTTCCTGGAGGGAAGACCCAGGGAAGGCGGGAAGGAAGAAGTGAAGAGTAGAGGTGGCCTGGCAGACTAAGGAGGGGAGCAGGAAGGGCAAGGGCAGGGAGAGCCCTTAGAGGGTGGTATCGGCAGAGTGCAGGAGCCAGCACAAAGGTGAAGAGAAAGGCCTACAGCTGCATCCGTGCCCAGCCCCACTCTGAAGCTGGCTGGATTCTGGATGCTCGGTATGGCCTGTGTTGGGACCCAGGACCTGTGCCAGCCCCCCAAGCAGCTCACAACCGATGGCGGGGGGGTCTCCGAGCAGATGCCTGTGGTGGGTCCAGAACCCCAGAGTGGGGCAGCAGGGGCCGCCCTGGAGGCAGGGCTGGGGCAGGAGGTGCACCGTACCTGGCTGGATGTTCTCGCGCACAATGGAGACGTGGCGGTCCCGGTCTGGCCTCGTGTGCTCGTGCCAGAAGCCAATGACGTGGCCCAACTCGTGGACCACGATGCCAAACTTGTCACAATTCTTGCCAATGGAGATGGCCTGGGGGCCCCCTCCTCTGCGACCCACGTAGGAGCAGCACCTGGAGGGCGGGGCCAGCTCAGGGGGGCGGTCCCGAGCTGGGGGAGTGCATCCACTCAGGGGCCGGGCCAGGCTGCCGGGTGGGGGCGGCAGGGGGGCGGGAGGGGCAGGCAGGGAGAGCCCTGATTATGTAAAGCCCAGGCTGTGTGCTAGGGTCAGGGCCACAAGAACGGGAGATACCCTGTGGCAGGAGAGAATGGGACATCCCAGAATAGTGTCCAGTTGGGGGCAGCGGCAGTGCCCAGGGCAGAATCTGGGTGGGATCATGGTGAGGGTGTGCAGTGCCCAGGGGCCCCTGCTCACCCGCAGGGTCGATAGGTGAATACAATATAGCTGTCCTCATCCGTTCGCTCTAAGAAGGTGACACAGGTGTGTTTCTCCCAGTGCCTCATGGCCTGCCGGAAGACTGCCCTCTGGCTGCCTGCGAGAAGGAAGGAAGCCAGGCTGTCCTGGTGTCCAGGTGGCCCATCTCCACCCACTGCTAAGGTGTCACAGCCAAGTCGAGGGCATGCTGCAGGTCAGGAACCCATGGACACAGAGACCCAAGGTCGCAAGGCCAGGGCTGGCTGCAGGTTGCAGTTGGGGCCCCACAACAGCACTCACCAGTGAAGTTTCCCCCAATGACAAAGGGGATGACCCCATCGGGCCACACGCGCTCTGGCCGGGATGTTGCTGCCCTCCGGCTGCGGGGCCTGCCCCTCCATCTCCCTGGGGCTTCCCTCGGAGGCTGCCCACTGGAGCTCTGGCAGTCGGGGGCAGAGGAGTTTCCTGGAATTGAAAGAGCAAGGCTTTGGCAGTGAGTGAGTAGCGGGTACAAAGTATAGTAGAGCACCGTTACTTGTGAATTCTGAATTTGCCTATTTGCTAAAATTTATCTGTAAGCCCAAATCAATATTCTCAGGGCTTTCATGGTCATCTGTGGGCACGCACAGAGCAGTAAAGATGTTGAGTCCTCCAGTGTGCCCCTCCCCAGCTGGGGCTGAATAAGGTGACACTGCCTGTGTGTTTTGCCTCTCCTATTGCACATGAGTGTCTTCCTAAGGTATACTGAGTGACACCATTTTTTGTATTTTGTGCTTTCTTTTTATGATTTTCCTACATTAAATGGCTCCCCAGGTGTAGTGGTACAGGCTTGTAATCCCAGCACTTTGTGAAGCTGAGGCAGGAAAATTACAAATTAAGCCCATCCTGGGCAACTCAGTGACTCCTGTCTCAAAATAAAAAATTTTAAAGAACAGATGGGGATGTAGCTTAGTATGAAGGCCCTGGCTTCAATCCCCAGGCCACAATAAACAAATAAACAAGGGCTAAGGATCTCACTCAGTGTAAAGGCATTAGGTTCATTCCCTGGTAGAGCACAATAAAAAAAAAAGAAAGAACGAAAAGAAGGAGTGAATGGAGAGAAGGAAGAAGGGAAAGGAAAGAGAGGAAGAAAGAAAAAGGAAAATGGCTCTTATGCATAGTCCTGAAATGTTTATCCCAAGGGCAAGCAGGCTGGGCTGCATTTTGTAGAGAAATAAATGCGTTAGAGAAATTCATTTAGGCTAAGTCAGTGTTCTTGGCTGTGAGTTCAATGTTAATGAATCAACTATTTATTAAATAAGTTGTCTTTAAATGAAACCCACATAAAACATGGTCATGTAGTGATCAGTTGACAAAAATGTTCCCAGAGGCTGGCGGGAGCCTGCATTTGCCCCCAGGAGCAATGACTCAGTATTCACTAATTCAGTGTTCATGGTGATTTTATAGAATAACTAGTTCTATAGAACTATGAAGTTATGGCATAACTACTCATAACTACCTCAAATGGCAAGAACAGGCTATAATTGCAAAAGAAAACAGAGAAGATATTCATTTCCTAGTCTCATGTGGGGACCATGGGATCTGAGATTTGGAAACGTCCCTTCTTGTCTAATAAACCTTGATATCTACAGAGTACGCAGAACCACATGTTTTCTGGGTGTTTCTCAGATTCACGCCTTCCTGTGATGCAGCAGCTATACAGGAAGTGGGCACACGTCACTACCTACATTGGACAGATGAGGAGACAAAAGTCAAAGGTTGCTCAAAGTCACCTGTTGCGTGGGTAGCAGATTCTTCATGTGGCCTTCCCCTGTGCAATGCCTTCTAGTCCCCACTAGCGTCACCTAAGCCTTGCTTGTCACCAGATCACCAAGTTACCCTCTGGAGCCAGTTGTCCGCTGGGCTAGCTGACCTTCATTCCCTGGGATGCCCACATCAGGGTCCTCCCTCCTATTCAACAGGGCGACTGCCTGGTACACCGGATTGTACCCAGAAGTAGCCCTGGGTGGGCAATAGCAGAGCTCTCCTTGGGCAACAGGAGAACATCACAGGGGCTCACAAGACTACACACCAAGCCTCAGCACGGGGGTGACAAGCCTAGGCCCTGCCACCCCTCCTATCCCGCACCTACCCTGCACCAGCGCCACATGGTGCTGGGCTTTCCGGGAAAAGAAGGACCCACCCCTGACTTTGAAGAACTCTGGGTTCAACCAGGGAGATGGGAGAAGGAAACGACTCATTTCCCCATGGCACGGTGAGACATAACAATGCAGGCACAGAGCAGAAGGCAGGAAAATGGAGGTGAACCATCATGTCTAGGGGACAGAGGGCAGATTCAAAAAGAAGCCCCTGGGATGGGCTCCGGAGGATGCACAGAAATTGCAGAATGGGATTAGGAGAGAAAGGGGGGAACTGCAATGTTGGACACAGTATCTTGGATTTGGAAAGAGAAGGCCTAGGTTCTAGTCCCAGCCCTGGCACCAATAAGCTATGTGATCTTGGGCAAGTCACTTAACTTCCACATAGGTTAAAACAGGGCTTGTCCTGACAGATACCTCTGAAGGCAGTAGGGGACAGTCAAGTTTAGACTGATGCTTTTGAAAGAAGTCTGTAAGCCATAAGCAGAAAGGATTTCAGCTCTTAGCTCCCAGGGCGTCTTATACTTCTCTCTCCTCTGGGGGAAGTGCCAGAGACATCCCAATGATAACATGGGTTCAAGCTCATGGGCTCTGTCCTGGGAGGACCTGGCTGGGGACATGGGGGTTCCTTGTTTCCCCGAGTCTGGAACTCATTTCTGGGACACAGAGGGCGAGCCCATCCCCAGTGTACCTGCGGTTTTATTTATGGATGATCTACGAGCTGTACGCTGCCTGAGATTCGCAGCCTGCAGCACCTGGAAGGCCCTCAAATCCTCCTCGTCCAGGGCAATGTCCCCAAGAAAGGCAGCTAGAGAAAAAAAAAAAAGGTAAGAGTTAATCCTCTTACCTAGACTGGGCGTCCTGTGCTTATAGCCCTAGCCCCTTGGGCACATGTCCCCCGCCCCCACACCAACCCTGCCCTCAAATGCCACTGGTAGAAGAAAAGCAGCAAGGGATTGGTCTTTCAATCTCTTGGGAGATTGTGCTCCCTTTCTAGTTGAAATTTCTGCAAAAGCAGGGCACAGTGGCATGTGTCTATAGTTGCAGCTACTCAGGTGGCTGAGGCCACTTGAACCCAGGGGCTGAAAGGTCAGCCTGGGCAACATAGTTGAGATGCTGTCACTTAAAAAAATAAAATAAAATAGAGCTCAGAATGTAGCTCAGTGCAAAGCCTGTGTTCAATCTCCAGCATCACAAAAAGTAAAATAAAATCCCAGCCAAGCAGATACCCAGCCCCTCCCAGGCTGTGAGCTCCAGAAGACACAGCTGGATCATTTATTCCATCAAATGCTTAGCATGTACTGTGGTTACACATGCTACCAATGATTAGCAACACAGAAGAGCTCCCTGCACCTAGGAGCTGAGCTTCAACAGTACCCAAGCAAACAAATAGGTTCTGAAGAAAATAAAAAGGGGTGAGATGATGGAGGTTTGAGAAGAGTTCCCAAAGGTCCTGTTACGGGCGTGGTCCCCAGGGTGACACCTCTGGGAGATGCTGTGGACCATCAGGACGAGGCATCTCATGGTCAGTCCTTACATCCCTGAAGGCATGGCCTTCAAGGGGATTATGAGACTCCAGCCCCTTCTTCCACTCTTGCCCTCCTGGCTGATGAGGTGAGTGGTTTTACTCTGCTGCAAACTCACACCATGATATGCTGCCTCCTCAGAGGCCCAAAACAATGCCCACCCCCCATCCGCTATCTTGCACTAGAAACTCCAGAACTGTGAGCCAAAATAACCCTTTCCTCTTTCAAAATCAGTGATCCCAGGTGTTTTGTCATAATAACGTAAAGTTAGCACAGCCTACTGGCGTGCCCGTGACCCTGGCGCTTGGCCGAGCGTGCTGTGTCCACACAGCAAATGCCATTTCAGTCAAATCAAAGGGAGGATCGGCAGAGCAGGCAACTGCCTCAGACGCCCATGAGCAGCAGGAAGGCTGGGTGCAGGCCAGGTGACACATTGGGGTGCTTCCCAGCTAGCAGGAAAAGGCTCCAGTGCTGGCCCTGGGGAAGGGTGTTTGTGGAGAGATGAGCTAAGCAACCTGCGCTCTTTCTGAGAGACTGCAGCAAAGCAAGCAGAGCCATAGAATCAGCCACGTGAAAGAAGCCCAGATATGAGCTTCACGCCCAGCTGGGCTGGGGAAGACGGGAAGCTGAGCTGGAGACGGAACACGATCAGCCTCCCCTCCCAGCAGCCCCGTCCCTGATGACATCTGCTGCTCGTCTCACAGCACCGCGTGCGGGCCAGGCGCTGGGCATTACACAACTTGCTTTAACCTTGAGGCTTCACACACAGGTTTCTCCTCCCCAGTCAGCCCCATCGGTGAGACACATACAACACTTCATCACACACAGAAGCACACACATGTGGTTAGGGTTCCCACAGTCATGCAGTGACAGCCACAGCTAGACTGTCAAATGCAAAACCATCAAGATGTGACATTTGTCCCTCCAGGGGCTTTTGGGTAGGAGGTTCTTGATGTCTGAACGAATGAAGTGCCATGGCAGTATTCTTCCAGCCTGATATTAGAATTGGTCTCCTAGGGCTACTGCCCAAAATAGGGGATGTAAATGGAGCACAGAGATACATGCGGTACTCACCAGAGGCACACACTGGACTAGCCGAGACACACAGCAAAGCAATGTGGGAGGGGTTCTAGCAGTCACCTTGCTAATCTTCCATGGAGGAGGAACTGAGGCCCAGAAGGGAACTGACTGAACTGAGCCCACACTGCTAGTCAACCAGAAAGGCTTGATTTGTAATTCAGGCCTTTCCAGTCCCAGGCCAGTGACCACCACACTCAAGTTCATTACCTCTCTAGAATCCATATTAAAATATATATACACAAAAATAGACACTTGCCCAGACACAGATCCACAAAAAATACTCACAGAGTCCCAGATGGTCCTAAAAACACACACAGGCACAAGCTCCCACATACTCAAAGCGGCGGCAGGCTCTGAACTCATTAACCAATAACAGGAGGGATAATGACAACTGATGTAAATGTCTGTTGGGATTTACGGAGTGCTTTCCAGTTGACAAGGTGCTCTCACATTAATGAGTCCATTTAATCCCAGCCCGCCCACGGCATGCCCAGCGCAGACAGCCACACTCTCCCCCCAGCTCTTGCCTAGGGATCTCCATTACAAACACACGAAAAGATAAACTTGTGGCTAGAGGTCAGTCCCTTCCCTGACATCAGAGACCAAGAACCCTTGGGCCTAAGAGGGAAAATGACGTACTCGACATCACTAGCCTGTAACGGGTCCAGCATCTCTTCCACCCTGTGAGAAAGTTGCTTCCCTCAAGCCACCACCCGCTGAGGTCTTCGCTTAGCGTCTGATGAAACAGGAGGAGAGACGCTTCTCAGCTGACACGCAATAGTGACCTTCTCGAGGATTCGGGACAGGAGGCAGGCTCCGGGAATGTGGGGGTGGATTCGAACAGGACAACGTCATGAGGTTGTGTGTCTCATGGATGCCCCTATATTTGTGCATGCTTCGTACCTTTGCACACACACTGCATCTCCAGGTTTCCACACCCACACTCATAGTATCACCACACACAGCCATCCCTTGGTCTCTGCAGAGAAACTAGTTCCAAAGTCCTCCAAAGGTACTAAGCTCCACAGATACTCAAGTCCCTTATACAGAAGGGTGCAGTGTTTGTACAGACCCTACTCAGACTGCCCTGTCCTGTATATTTTAAATCATCCCTAGGTGACCATAATGCCTAACCTAATGTCATTGCTATGTAAATAATTATACTTTATTGTTTGGGGAATAATAACAAGAAAAAAGTCTGTACATGTTTGGTACAGACACAATTTTCTCAAATGTTTTTGAGTCATGGTTGATTGAACTGGTGGATGGGGGGGGACCAATGGATATTTGTGCATGTGTGGCTGGACATTTAGATTATCTTTGGACAGTCAGAAAAGAGCAAGGTCTTTGGTGTCACACCTGTCTGAATCCCAGTTCAGGCACTGCTAGCTGACAAGTCATACAAACTCTACTAAACCTTGATTTTCTCCTATGTAAAAGAGGCCTGATGCTAAAATTGGTCTCCTAGGGCTACTGCCCAAAATCGAGCATGTAAATGGAGCATGGAGCCTAGAGCACTATAAGCACCCCCTAAGTAACCACTTCAGTATTACCTCAATGTCAATCCCGATCACAGAAGCTCTAAATCAGTCCTGTATCTTCCTGGTTCCCCCACGTCCACTTCCCAGTTGAGGGGAACCCAATGACAGAGGCCACAGAGCTGTGTTAGCCTGTGGGACCAGGGCAGGGGCAGGCGGGAGGCAAAACAAGGCCTTGCTGAGTTCAGCTCGGAGCAGGCGTCCCGTGGCGGGGATGTCATGACTGAAGAATGCGTGGGAACAGCGTGGGGGTGGGGTGGGGTGGGCAGGAGAACCTTAAGGCCAGGAGCTAGGCGTGAGGGCCTGCCCTTTTGGAATCCCAACCAGGGGAAGCCAGGAAATCTGGATGAGGCAGTCCCAGGGTCAGGGTCAGGGTCAGAATCAGGGTCAGAGTTATGATCAGGATCAGGATAATAGTTGTTTTCAGCATAGGATCAAAACATTTTTGCTTTGTTTTCCAGCTGTAAACCAGCCAGGAGCACTCGTGGCTGCTTCATGGCCAGGCCCGGAACAGGAAGAGAAAGAATCACATCCATGAGCCTGGACCTGGGGAGGACCTTTGTCCCCAGGTCAGCCTCTGGACTCTGAATCCCCTCACCCAGGGCATGGCAAGGCCTACCCTCCTGAGGGGGCAGGGAGCAGAGTCTGGCTGGTGTGACAGGGCAGACACACGTCCCCTTACATAAATGCAGGCTTCTAGCTGGGGAGAACACACGTGAGGCCCTGGAATGTGAGGATGGACCTAACTGCATGTCCACTGACACACAGGGGCACACTTACACCCTCACATGGTAGTCAAATGCCCGCAGGTGAACAGAACTGCCATAAAGCAACAGCACTCCCACAAGCATGCACAAACACTTACCACCCACTCTCCTGTGCAAACTGTGGCATTTCAATCACTGAAACATCCGCAGGTGTGCCACACTCCATAAAGGAACTGGAGAGGGGTGTGTGCCCGCGTGCCCAACGGAGCAAGTAAGCAAAGAAGCAAGAAGACAGCTGAGCCCCTGCAGATCTTTCCTTATGAGGTCCTCAGTGGCCGGAGGAGTGGCCCACTGTGTCTCTTCACCCTGTCTTCCTCCAGTATTTTCTCCCAAATATCTGGAGAAACAGGGTTTTTGTTTTTGTTTTTGTTTTCTTTTTGTAGTACTGGGAATTGAACCAGGGCTTCCCCACTGAGCAACATCTCCAGTCCATTTCTTTCCTTCTAGACAAGATCTCCCCAGGTGGCTAAGATGGCCAACCTGAGCTTGAACTTGTGATCCTCCTGCCGCAGCCTCCCAGAGTGCTGGGTGGGATTAAGGCATGTGCCAACATCCTTGGCTAAGAAAAACAGAATTCTTAAAGCGATGCATCGTGAGGAATCTCACTGATCCCTCTCCATCTAGAGCACAGGGAGACTCTTAAGTGTTTTCCTTCTCCCTATGGGCACCTAAAAGAGAGCGTGACTCAGAAAACAGGGGCCTAGGTGGGTGGGTGACTCACTCTGAATGTCTGGAAGGGAGAATGTGGTTTGGTGAGAGAAGAGATTGTGCTCAGTTTCGAGAGCCTATATCCTTCAAGGGCCCCTGAAGGCCACATGTGGGCCAAAAGGCCCTCAAGGTAAGGATGGTGACCAACACTCCTGCAGACCTCTGAACTGCCAGCTGAGAGGTGTGGAAGCAAGGGTCTTGCAGGTTCATGGGCTTCTGTCTGTGGGGCCCCCTGTACCCCAACTCCTACCCCCAGGGTCTCTCCAGGGGGCACGGGCAAAGCTGAGAATCTCAGGGAAAGCCCCATCCATGGCTCAGCATCCCAGCACAGGAGAAATCCAGACACCTCAAAATTTCCCTCTAGGGGGCAGGCTTGATGGGATGGCTCTGAGCACAGCCACAGACCAGCCTGGCTTCCTGCCCACTGCTCTGGTCTTGCCTGGAAGGTCCAGACCTTCTCAAGGGAATCAATGGGCTTAATTTTGCGCTTACTGAAAAAGTAACCAAAACTCAAACAGTAATGGCCACAGATAACTTCAAATGACAGGGCTGGGCCAGCCTCACAGCAACCTGAGCAATCACAGGTAAGTGGGACAGTCAAAGGGACACTCGTAAAAGGCCCTGTGTGCAGGTCAGGGAGAAAGGCAGGAGAAAGCTGAAGAAGAAAGAAGGCAACCTACTCACACCCAAAGGAAGCAGAGGCAGGAGCCTGCCATGGTCACCTCCAGCAGCAGGCCAGCCTCAGCAGACAAGGCGTGTGTGTGTGTATGTGTGTGTGCGTCTGTGTCTGTGTGTTTGTTCAGGAGCTTAGGTCCAAGTTTCCTCCAGGGATGGGCCACAGGCTTAAGCATCAGTTATACCCAGGAGGAAGCCTGGTATGACCTTGAAGCTTGGCCTTGTCAGGCACTCAAGCCCTCTTGGCCACCCCAGGGCCTGGCCCAGCTCCCCACCAGCCTCCCTTTACCCTGGTTCAGAGCTTTCTCCAGAGGACTTGTTTGAAGTTCCAACTCAGCCAGCCCCACCCAGCATGAAATCTGACACTAGGGAGAGCCTCCTCAGCCTCCCTGTTCCCCACATCACCCCCATCATCGGCAGGGCTCCCTCCTCTCCCCTCCCCGTGGCTCCCTACCCTATCTGGCTTTGAGGCCTTGCCCTCCTCCATGAAGACTCCAAGAACCTTTCTAGCACCCTAGGATCATTCTGCTCTGGCCACCCCCATCACTAGGGTGGCAGGGGCAACAAAGGGCACCCTACCCTCCAGTGTGGCACTTCACACACCTTGGTTTGCATGGGGGGTGGGGATCTGTGTGCATTGTGTGCTCCTGGGCCCCTAGTGGACTGTCAGCTACTTGAGGGCACAGGCTTGCCTGGCACCTCTATGCACCTCCCACAACATCAAGGTCAGGGCTGAAACCTATCAGGCTCCCATAAACTGCACATCATCTCAGCGAACAGAGCAGTGACACAAAGACAGGGTCAGGGAGACATTAGCTTTCCCTAAGAACCAAGCCAATAAATAAATAAATAAATGTCACTGGGTGTGGTGGCACATGCCTGTAATCCTAAAGCCCCCGAAGGCTGAGGCACAAGCATCAACTTGAGTTCAAGGCCAGCCTGGGCCACGTAGTGAGTTCAAAACCAGCCTGAACTACAGAGTGAGGCCCTGTCTCAACAAAACAAAACAAACCACCAAACCCATATCCCCTCAAAAAAGAAAAAAGAGAAAAAAAAGAATCAACAGAGGCACAAAACACAGGAGGTAGGCAGCCAACATTTATTCAGGACTGCATACAAAGTGTTAATAAGTGTCTCACGTGTTCTCAGATTTAGTCTTCCCCATCGGCTCTATGGAGAGACATGTCACCCATCCCACAGGTGAGAAAGTGATGGTCAGAGATGATGGCTGATGAGGCCAGGTTTGACAGCTAGCTCCTCCTGAGCCCCCAGTGCTCATGCACCGTCCACTCTGCCTCTTGCCCACCCAGTCAGAGAGATGACAGCTCACATCATGGTTTGCCCACAACCCAGCGGGTGTGGAGGAGGAAAGGCTGAGAGATTTGGCTTTTCTTGTCTTCAGTGGAAAGGGCTCCTACTCCTGTTTGTGATCCAGCCACCCAAAGAGGGAGTGAAGACAAGGAGAGACCCTAACCAGATCCCCAGGGCCAGGACCACAGTGTCCTCCCCCAGTGCCTGGTGTCCAGTTCTAGGAACCTCGACTCTGCTCCTGGCTCTGGTTACTTGGGGACAGGCTGAAGTCAGCGGCAGGAAGTCGAGGGAGAAGTCCTGATAGCTTGTCTCCTGTGTATCCCAGGCAGCCTGCTCAGGCCTAAGTGCCTCCAGGCCATCTGGTCACTCCAGGGACAGGACCCTTCTGGTCCTAGCTGGAGTGAAAGGCTTACATAAAGAACACACACACACACACACACACACACACACACAGAGGCTCTGACCTGAGTGGCCTCTAATGTCTGTGGCATGAAAGGGCTGATGTGGAGTATCTGGGTTTTCTTTGTGTCCCCTTTTCCACCCCAGCCTGGCCTAGGCAGTGTCCTCCCAGCCACTGAAGCATAGGTAAGGTCCTCCTGGGCTGGCTTTTCTGACTTTGACAGCTGCCTCCTGAGACCCAGAAAGCTGCTGCAGCTGCTAGCTGGGATCGCGGGATACCACAGAGTGAGGACTCAGGGGACCCCATGGAACACTTTCTTCTGCTGGGCTGGGCAGGGGCAGGGAGATCTTTTCCTAGGAGCTGCAGGCCTAGGGAAACCAACCTAGACAGATGTGCAGCCCCAGGACAGGCAGGCTGGCAACTGCCAGTGCTCATCGGAGCCGGAGGGAAGGGGAAGCGCACACACACACACACACACACATACACACGGAGTTTGGCCAGAAAAGTTTCCTGCAGAAGGAAAAGACTCCTTGCCCGCCTGCAGGATTCTCTGGGACCTGGGGAGTTTTGCCCAGGAATTCTCTAGGAAAAGCAAGAGGCAGCGGGCGGCAGCTTCTACCCAGCGCAGCAAAACTTCAGTCCTAAAGTCCCCCAAACTTCCCCCTCCCTCTCTCCCTCGGTCTTTTGTTCCCCACTGCATTGCCAACCAGGCAGCTCCCGGCTTCCCACACTGGACTGTCCTCCCCCAACCCCAAACCCGAGCCGGCCCGCGCCTCCTCCCACCCGGCCTGCCCGCGCCCCGGCCCTACGCGCCCCGGCCGCCCTTGGGGTGGGGGGCTGGGGGTCGGGGGGGCGCTTACCCGCCTTGCAGGGGTCTTTGTAGTTGAGGGGCTCCGGGGCGTCTTCCTCGCCCAGATCGTAGGTGTAGTCGGCCAAGTCCAGCGGCCGGCCGGGGCGCGCGAGCAGAAGCAGCAGGAGCCCCAGCAGCGGCGGGCGGGCCACGCCGGGCATGCTGGCGGGCGGCGGCTGCGACGGTCGCGCCCGGACGCGGGAGCGGGCGACAGGGAAGCGGAGCCCTGGCGGCGAGGGGAGGCGCTCCCGACGGCCTGCGCTGCCCCCGCGCTGCTACCTCTCCCCTTCCCCGCTTCCTGTCTCCCGCCCCCCGCTCGGCCGCAGCTCGCGCTCGCCCCGCACTCGCGGCTCCCGACCCTTCCCCGTCCCGCTCCCTTGCGCTCGCGCCCGCCCTCGCTCCCGCTCCCCCCAACCCCCTTTAAGGGAAATGAGCTCGCTGGAGGGCGGGTTTTCGCCCAGCTCGGCCCCCCTCGGGGCCGGGACTGTGCTCCGCTGGGCCGGGACGCGCGCCAGCCCGGGCGGGGAGGGCGAGGAGCCGCGCCGCCCGCCGGGAGGGGCTCCGGGCCGGGGAGGGGGCGCCGGCGCCTGAGGTGCCCGGCCGGCCGGCCGCCACTCCCGCCGGGGGCCCCCTAGCGGCTGTCTGCCCCGCGGACGCCGGCCCGAGCCCCGATGGGCGGCGGGACACGCTGGCACCGCCCCTGCCTCTGGTCCCTCGGTCGGCGCGCCTAGTCTCAGCCTGCGTCTCCCATCGCTGTCTCTCGGACCCTCGCTCTCTCCCTTCTCCCTCTGGGTGTCTCTCTGACTTGCAGTCTCTCTCGCTATCTCTGTCTGTGTTCCTTCAAGCTGACAAGCCACTGGAGGGCGCCTAACACCCGTGGATGGCTCCGGGGTCCCCTGCTTGCTGCCCCTTGGTGCCCCACTTGGGGCGGACCGAATCCCCAGCACTCTGGGACCAAGCGGACGTGGCAAAACCCCTTCTGCTCCCTAAAGCCCTCCCTCTCCCCTCGCTGGCCCCACCAAGAACACAACTGAGCAGGTGTTGGAAGAGAGAAGTTGGATCCTTTGTTTTTTAATCAAATTGCTTTATTCTTTTGTGGTAGAACTCCCCAGGCCCATAGACGCCACCTCTCCCCTGCCCCGGCCCACCCTCTCCGGGAGCTCCCTTCCTCCAGAGATAGAGCTTTGCGTGTGGGCAGGAGCCTGTTTGCAAAAGACCCTGTGCGTGAGAATCTGTCCTCTCCACTGTGGCTTCCACGGACGGACGCTGTGAAGCAAAGGAATGTTGTTTATCCGGGGAAGGAGAGGGACTGGGGAGCCATCCACCCGCCTGCAGCAGAGGCCCGGGGCTGTGAGCCTTCCCTCCCCCCAAGCTCCCTAGATCGCCAGCACTGGGCCCCCCAGTCCCCGATCAGTTGACGCAGCAGGTGGCCCAAGTCCTCCCCGCTACTGCTCAGGTGCCCTGGCAGCCACACCTGCACACCGGAGGAGTCCTAGATGTAGTAGAGAGGCACCTCTCCGCACAGGGTGCGCGCCGGGAGGCCCAGGAAAGCCAGGTCTTCTCCCGGGGAGCCTGCAGAGCCCTCTTCATGTCTCTCCTCCTGGCCCAGCTTAGAGCCAGGTGCGGTGGGCTTACCCTGAAAAGAGCACCGACTCGAGTCTGAGTTTCTGCTCCCCTGCAACCCTTATTGTGAGACACACACATCACCCAACCTCTGCGAGTCTCAGTGTCCTCGCCAATGCGGTGCTGGCATCGGAAGCCACAGATGGGATGGGAAGGTGTGGAACAAGTCAGTGTAGAGAGGGTACTAGGCTGGCAGGCCCTGAGAAGCCGTATTTTGCAGGCGACAAAGAGTCATCACCTCAAACACTCTGCACCCCTGGGAGGGAGACAGCTCACTCCTTTCACCCACACACCCACCTGTAAGTTCTGGAATTTTCTAGCAAGAGCCTCAAGACTAGGGATGCTCTCTGGAGTCATCTTCATGATGTAGCAGCAGGTTCCTGGGGCAGGCTTGTAGGCAGCCAGGAGCTGTGCATGGAATGCTAGAGGTCATTCTGGGAGGCCCCCCTAACCTGGTCCTCAGCCAGCTCTCCAGGCTGGGCATGGAGTCATATTAGAGTGTGGATTCAGGAAGCCTGGGGGAGGCAGAAGCGCTAAGGGATGGGGAGTGATGGGTGCTATGAAGTGGCCCAGTTAGGCCGCTTCCCTCTAGGAAGGTCTTGTCATTGGTTCCCCAGGTCGGGAGGTCCAAGCATACCCACCCGCTGGTAGTCATACACGACCATGCCGGTGGAGCCGATGGAGAAGGTGGCAGTGCTACTCATGTGCTCACTCAGGGCCAGGCGTTGCTGGGCTTCCGGTGCCCCAATGCTCATCTCGAGAACCTGGGCGGGGGTAGAGTGGTGCCTGGCAGTCCTCTGTTCCCTCTCAGCCCTCCCCCACCTATGTCCACCCTCATCTCCTTTGCTTAAATAGCATCTCTTCTTTCCTGAGAGCTTAGGGAGGTGAGTAGAACCAGGTGCTGGAGGGAATGGGTTGTCACATCGTGGAGTGGGGTTGTCACACCATTCCTGCCTCTGTCCTCCCAAGCTATGGAATAGAAACCACCCTGGGTGGTTTCCTCCTGCCCAGCCCTCCCAGCCCCTCTGAGTGGCCTCCCAGGCCTGCTGCTCATCCCATCCCAGACCTGCTCACCATCTCAGTGTGTTTCTGGCTCATGTGAAGGCCCATGAGCAAGGCCCCTACAATCACCACCACCACGAGGACCACCACCACAACCACGATGAGAAGGCGCTTGAGGTGCACCGGGCAGCAGGGGATCCGGAACTGGCCCCGGGGAGCTGCAGAGTAGTCCTGATGAGGTGGGACAGCCAGAGAGACAAGCATGAGGCCCATCCCACCCAACCCCACTGCGTGGCCTCCCCTTGCCCACTGCCCTCCCCATCCTGTCCCTGCACAAGCTGGAAACCCTCCCATCCCCTCTTAGGGCTGTACAGCCAAATGCTATCAATACATAGAGGAGGGCTCAGGAGATCAGAGAAGGCTTCTTGGAAGGGGTGGCCTGTATTCCAATAAGCCCATAGATGCTTTGAAATGAGGTCCTTGGTGTCCCCGTCCTAATTTAGCTCAGTCCTAGGCTAGTTGAGCGAATGAATCTGGATAAGGAAACAGGTCCAGTACACACACACACACACAATCACACTCACCGGTGGGCCCTCCATCAAGACCTCTTTGCTGCCCATGTCCATCTTGTAGGCTCACTCCTCTCCGCATCCTCCAGGTGTGACCAGGATCTTATATGCGTCCGAAGGGAGGGAACAGAGGTGAAGGACCAGGTCTCCTGTGTGCCAGCCAAGCCCTTGGCTTTGAAACCTGTTTGTTCCTGGCCCTCCAGAGCCAAGGGCCCTGATAAGCCACCTGCTAGAGCCTCCAAGGGCCCTTGGCCTTAGCACATGAGTCCTCTTGGCCCCAACAAGAGCAAAACTGGATGAGCTGAGCAAACTAGCCCTTAGGCCACCTGCAGCCCTCACTGTGGGTGTCTTCCTGGCGTGCCTGCCTTTCTTGCTGGCACCTGCCCTGCAGCCCTGTGGCTTCCTTCTTCTTCTGCCAGGCAAAACCTCTCAGGCAGCCAGGGTCTGACTATCCATTCCCCACAGAATGTCCCCAAGCTTAGGGGTGAGCTCCAGGAAGAAGGTAGAGGAGTGGTGGCTATAAACAGAGAAGGCTCAACTGAAGGCAAAGGGACACTGACATCACTCGGAAGGGGATCCATAATGAGGAGGTCAGATTCCGCTTTACCTTGCCTCACCTCTCCTAACACATCCCCAACCTAACCTCAGACTCCCTCTCTGTAGTTCTTTTCCAGATTCTGGAAACTCTGTCGCTGCTGGGGGGAAACTCTTACTCAGAGGTGGACCATGTTTCATTCTTTGCTCTGAAGGCTTCTGATGGCAGATTCCTGACACCACTTTCTTAGGCTGGGACAGCCTGGCACAGGGCTGGGTGTGGCCCCATTCTTCCTGTCCTTAGATCATCCTACTCACTCCCTGCCTTCCTGTCACCCTTCCCTTCTGCACTTCTTCAAGCCCTCAGATCCTAACTGTCCCCGCTCTCTCTGCCTCACCTCTTTCACCAAAGCCAGCTCTCTGTGCTCTAAGTCAAATATGTGGTTTGGCTGTGCCCTTTCTCTGGGGCTCCTTGTCACTTGCTGAGCCAGGTAGTCTATAAAGTTCCATCCCCTTTAAACTTTCATGAGTATGTGAGCCAGAGCTGCCCCCACCTCCCTCTCTTGGCTGGATACCCTTGTCCTTGGAGGTAGCCACCCCATTTTATCCCCAAGAACTGGTTCCAGCCACCACCTTCCCTACTGGATACAAAATCTACAGATGCTCAAGTCCCTTATATAAAAGAGCAGGGAGTATTCACATACAACTTGCACACATCTGTGTCTATGCTTTCAATCATCTCTGGATGACTTATAATACCTAATACAATGTAAATGATATGTAAATAGTCATTACGCTGTCTTGTGTGGGGAATCCACGACAAGGAAAAAAGTCTGTACATGTTCAGCACAGACGCAAGTTTTTCCCCCAAATACTTTCCATGTATTTTTGGCTGAATTGGCAGATGCAAAACCCATGGATACAGAAAGCCAGCTGTACTTTAACTCTAAAATGTCACCCCAATTCCTGCCCTCAGCCCCGGGCTCCTTACACCTTGTCCCTGCCCTTTGATCATAAGCCAGCCTCCCCTCCACGTTCCAGCTCTGACTGGCTCCCCTGTCCCATCAGGACCCTCTCCAGCTGGAGGTCCTCAACCTTGAGGTTGTACAAGGCCTGGCCTCTGAGCTGAGAGCCCCTGAGAAGCTCAGGGAAGGAGAGAGGGAAGGAAATGTTTGCTCCCACCACCCTCCTTGGCCCCCCTAACTGCCCCTTTAAATATTTGCCAAAGCCTCCAGCAGGGGAAAGTGTCCCAGGATGAGTGGAAGAAGGGGAGGGGTGCAGGAAGGAGCGGGAGGGGGAGCCAGCATCCGCCTCTCAGCTCGGCCTCAGCTGTGTGCAGGTGCCAGATGTAGAAGACAGCCCGCCCACCCGCACTGCCCCCTGCCCGCCCCTGACTCCCTCCCCCACTCCCCCGTTGTCCTGGCAACCTTGGGATTGATGGCTGACTCACAGAACTGGGCCTGAGCCAGGTGGGCAGTTGGCCAGCGGGAGAGCCAAGGAGAACCACAGGCATTGCGGGGTCCCCGTGGGCATCTCAGGGGGCCGCAGTGTCCAGTTGTGGGGCTTACACTGAACAGGTGTTATGAGTTGGGACTGCCATTGTGACTGGGTGCAGGAAAGGAGTTCTGTTCTCCCTCTGGTCCTCAGTCTCCCTGGGACGCTGCAGCTCTCAAGGCTTTATGGCTGCCCCTACATCTTTTTTTTAAAATTTGTTTTGCTTGGGGGCTGGAGATGGGTACCAGTAAGTTTCATAAACGAGGTTGTTACTGGCACCACCTGACAGAGACCTTGGGCTCCTCGGAGGAGGATAGAGGAGGAAGAGGAGGAGGAGGGGAGTCCATTGGGTGGTCATGCACAGCCCTCCACCTCTCCCTCAGCCCAGTCCTCTGCTGCAGGCTTCTTGTCACTTCTGGGCCTTTGTTACATCATTTCTCTCTGAATACCACCCACCCTAAAAAGCCGAGAGCCATGGCACCTGCTCCATGACCTCACTGCCCACCGCCTCCTCTCCGCTCCCTGCTGCACACTCCTTTTAGCCATTCAGTGTGCACGGATGCTCAGGCCTGCTTTGGGGGGCCCTCTGGCTGCCTGGCTCCTCAACCAGGCTGCCATCGTGGGAGGGAAAGGAGTGCATCTCCTGGTGCTTCCACGAGCCTGTCACAGGGCAAGGAGCACGCACACGGCCCACGCATAATTATATTCAGCGACAAGACTGACTGCTGAACAGGCGTGGGCTCCTGCTGGGCGCTATGTGGAGGTCTCAGTGCTTCCAAGGGTGGCTCTGGGCCCCAGAGTGAGTCATTCTGCTTTTCTGGGCTTTAGTATGTCCATCTGTGACATGGAACGACTGCTGTCTCTTTCATCTGCCCCACTTAGCTGTTGCGAGGCTCCAACAACATCACAGTGTGAAAAATCCAATCCTCATCATTATCAGCACTTACTCCAGCCCCCAGGGCTCCTCTCACTAGCTAAGAGGGGACCCCCTTTCCACCTCTCTTCCGGTTACCCTCTCTGAGAACTGTGGGTCATAGAGAGCCCCACCGTGGCCACCCCTCCTGTGTCTCCTTTTCCCCCGCCTCGGCTGCACGGGTTGGGATGAGATTCACTCTGCTCTTTGTGTGCCAGGCAGAGCTGTGCCAGGGACGGGTGGGGACGGTTGCCCAGCTGCCCTCCTTGGGCCACTCTCCCCACCCCCACTGTTCCCCTTCCCTTGAGCTGGCAGCACAGGAGCTGGATGGGCAGTGGCAAGTGGGCATCAATCAGCAGGGGCATCCCTGGCTGGGAGAACTGGACTTAAGCTCAGAGCACAGACTCACTGCTACCAGAGGCTGGGGACAATGGGGTTGCAGTTTAAGCCCAGCAGTCCCCATTTTCTGGACTGATGAGGACATAGTAGAACCAGTGTGGACAGAGCACACGACTAGAAGCCCAGTACTGAGTTCCAGGCTCCCTTTGTTCTGTGCCCATATCTCTTGGGACAGTCCTCCCTGTCACCCACCCCCAGAAATGGCAAGATATAGAGGAGCAATTCTAAACCACTTGTTCTTGGGATCTTGTAATTCCCCATAAGAAGTACTGAGTCCCCAAATAACTTTTGTTTATGAAGGTTAATCTATTGATATTTACTAGATTGTTATTTACTGAGACATCTTAAAATATTTATTTATATAGACCCAGGTGTGGTGGTGCTCACCTGTAATCCCAGCATTCTGGGAGGCTGAGGCAGGAGGATTGAAAGTTCTAGATCATCCCAGAGAAATTTAGCAACTTACCAAGACCTGTCTCTAAAGAAAGAAGAAAAGGGGAGAGGACTCATGTAGCAGCTTGGTTCCCAGGTTCTGAGTTCAACCCCTAATATATACATACTATATATATATATATATATATATATATATATAATTCCTAATATATATATTAGGACAACATATATATTTTATCCTATTATAGTGTAAATCACATACATTTTAAAATAAAAGTAGCCAGGCGTGATGTTACACATCTATAATCCCAGCACTCTGGGAGCTACCATGAAAATGGGAGCTCAAGACCAGCCTGGGCTACATAGCAAGATCCTTTCTCAAACAAACAGATGAAAATACCTGTATTTCTCTGCCAAGAAGTTAGAAAAAACTGCCACTGTTTTGCAGTTGTTGCAAATCTCTTTTACCTTTGGGCTTAATACACCGTGTAACCTCTGGGACAATTCCAGGGTACTTTTGTGAGAGCATGCAAAAGTGAACAGGCAAATAATGTCCTCATATTAGAAAAAGTGTTTTGACCTTGAAGGCTCTGCGAAAGGATCTCAAGGACCCCTGGGCTCTGAACTTGAAGTTGGGCTTCTGGTCCTTGGGCTGCACTTTGCTTATCTGTAAAAGGGAGTTAAGATCATTTCTTCCAAAAGGGCAGGGAGTTAACCCTGCTCATTACGGCACGCAGTGCAGACGGTAAGCGTGCCCACTTTCCTCTTTTCTAGGCCTCAGTTTCCTCGGCTGCCGAGCAAAGGGCGGGACTGGAACACATCCAGGGCGCTTCTTAGCTCCAACAGGCTGCGGCTGCACAGGGAGAACTGGTCCAGAATCCCACACGTTCCAGTGCATGTCCCTTTTCAGCTCCCAGACACAAAGGCACATTCTATTTGGTGGCCGCGGAAACACACGGGGACAGATAGAAGCACCCTTGAGCTTCCAATATCGCTGGCCACCTAGATGTACCTGTGTCATCTGACATGTCCCCTAGCAGCCAAGAGGCGCACACAGGTGCAGGGAGGCACGGCATCCGTGTGCCCCGCACACGGACAGGTGTGCTCACGTGCGCAGTCATCCCAACGCGCAGAAGCACTTGAACGCACGCACACCGTGCATTCGGCCCCTTCGAGCCCCAGGACTGGACGCAAGGCGGATAGATGGCGGCCGGGCGCTGGCCCCCGCCCCGCCCCCGCGCGCGCCCCCGCCCGCCCGCGCCGCAGTCTGCGTCTACCCCGCCCGCCCCGGTGGCCCTCGCTTGCTGCTCGGGTTTTCGCGCAGCGCTCCCGAGCCCAGCCGGCTCTCGGGAACGAGCAGGGGAGGGGAAGCAGCCAGCGCCCGAGGGCAGGAAGCGTCCACTGCACCCAGTGGGCAGGCGGCCCTGCGCTGCGGCAGCTCAGAGGTGGCATCGTGTGTGCGGGGTGGCACAACCTGCAGGGAGCCACCGGGCGCTGGCCTGCCTGCGGCTTGAAAAATAACCTGCAGCGGCATGGTGGGGCTGGGGGCAAGGCGGGGCCTCGGGCCGGGGCTGCTGGTGCTGTGCACGCTGGGTTTCTGCCTGATTCTCCAAGCCAATGCCAAGAGGCCCCCCAAGACGCCCCCCTGCCCGCCCAGCTGCTCCTGCACCAGGGACACTGCCTTCTGCGTGGACTCAAAGGCGGTGCCCAGGAACCTGCCCTCTGAGGTCATCTCCCTGTGAGTGTCTGCCTGGGGAGGGTGGGCAGGGGGGAGCGTGAGAACACCTCTGGGAGTGGATGGGAGAACCGCTGCGTCCCCTCCAGAATGTGGGGAACAGGACTCCTGCCCTCCTCAGCACTGGAGCTCCAGGCCCCAGCTGCAGGGAGCTCTGCAGTCAGGCAGGCTCAGCAACCATGGCCGGGGAGTGGGGCACTGTGACCAAGAGTGAATCATCCCCAGCAACAACATCAGTGAGACCCCCTGTGTGCAGGACCCCAGGCCCAGTGAAGGGGTGACGTGAGCATGAAGGGCCACTGCCTGTGATGTTACACCAAGGGCAACAGGAAGGAGGAGAAAGGGCAGCAGGAGGAGGGGCAGGGAGTGTGATGCTCAGTGTCCCGGGACCGCGGCAGGTGCCCCCTGCTGGGCCAGCTGCTCCGTGCCCAGCTGGGGCAGCTTCGCAGGAACTGGCCCCAGGGCCCCCCCGAGCCTGTGGGCCTTGACAACAGGATACCAGCACCCTCCCTGTCCGAGTACCCCATCCCTCAACAGCACCAGCACCTTGTGGGTATCTAGGTGATAACAATGGCTCAGGTAATGGAACTTTTTCTTGGCTGAGAGGGAAGGTGAGCCTGGGGTCACAGTGCTCCAGAGGCAGTCGGGGAGGAGAAAGGTGAAGGAGGCCAGTGAGTTTGGGAGGAGGAAGGAGGGACAGACGCAAATGGAGGACACAGCTGGTACAGAGACCACTGCCCTATGCATCTCTCTGGCCAGCGCAAGCCCTATAGACTCTCTCACAGTGTAACTCTGGTGTCCCTTGCAGGACCTTGGTGAATGCTGCCTTCTCAGAGATCCAGGATGGAGCCTTCTCCCACCTGCCACTGCTGCAGTTCTTGTATGGACCAGGCCTGGAAGGGCTGGGGGGGAAGGGGGCGCAGGAGAGGGGGACAGATGCTGGGCTCTGGCAAGAGAGTGGGTGGGGCAGCCTTTTAGATAATGGTATCAGTGTCCCTTTGGCTCCAGTAGGCTCTGCCACAGGTCAGGCAGCCTGGAGTCAGGAGGCATGGTAGCAGGTGGCGAGGAGTAGGGTTGGGGGCTGCATGCAGAGGCCAAGCAAGTGGGGTCGGGGTGAGGACCTGGCTCCTCGAGAGACCCAGGGGATTTGGGTGCAAAAGCTTGGGCCAGGGCTGGAGGGCAGACTCTTGGAAGTCATCTTAGAGACAGGTGACCCCCAGGGGTCTTTCGAGGAAAGAGCTGGGTTCTAAATGGAGGAATGAGCCAGGTGTGGTGGCACACACCTTTAATCCCAGCACTCGGGAGGCTGAGGTAGGAGGAGCGTTGTGAGTTCAAGGCCCGCTTGGCCTACAACTCAAGCGCAAGGCCAGCCTGGGCTATATAGTGCAACCCTGCCTCAAAAATCTAGGGCCGGGAGTTTGGCTCAGTGGCTTATAGTGCCTGTCTGGCAAGCGCGAGGTTGTGAGTTTGATCCCCTGTGCCACAAAAAATAAAAAATAAAATAAAATAAATGGAGGAAAGGCAGGACAGCTGTCCATGCAGGGCTAGAGTGGGCTGGGGTGAGGATGGGGAGCAGGCAGAGGACACCATGGGGACCAGGAGCCAGCCTGCAGGAGGACTCTGCCTGAAACCATTTTTAGGAGCAACCAGGGTCCCTGGGAGCTTCGGGGATTGGAACATGCTCCCCCTGGTCCTGCTGCTCTGGCTCAGGGCGCTCTACTGAGGTCCTGATGTGTAGAGGGAGGGCAGCTGGATCCTGGGGGAGCCCAGCTAAGAGGCAGCAGACTAAGGCTGCACCCACATCCTTGGGAGCCCTAATCCCATCTTTATCTCCCCAGGTTGCTCAACTCCAACAAGTTCACGCTGATTGGAGACAACGCCTTTACAGGACTGTCCCACCTGCAGTACCTGTGTGTTGGAGGGAAAGGGCACTGGAAAGTAGACAGCAGGAGGGAGCCAGGCCTGGGTGGGCTGAGAGGGCACTAGTAGAGAAGGCTGGGGGAGGAGGGACTGGGAGAGCCCTTGATGCCCTGACTGCCCGCCGTGAGCAGAGGGCCATTTCATCCATGTCCCTGCCTACACTGTCCCCACCTGATGGCCTGTGCCTACAGGTTTGGCCTCAGTGGAAGCCGATCTTGGGCTCAGGGCTGGGATCTGGGCTGGGGTACGGGGAACGGCTGCCTGGGGGTCTGGGATCTCAAGCGGCAGCTGAGGCGAGCTCTCATTTTCTCCAGTTTCATTGAAAACAACGACATCTGGGCTCTATCCAAATTCACCTTCAGGGGACTCAAGTCCTTGACACATCTGTGAGTACCTCACGCACGTACACACACTGCACCCAAAGCCCACGCCTCCTCTGGTCTGTGGCTTTGGTCACGATCTTCAGGGGACCTGGGGATCTCTCTTGCAGCTCACTGGCCAACAATAACCTGCAGACACTGCCCAGAGACATCTTTCGGCCCCTGGACATCCTGAGTGACTTGTAAGGCCTGAGTCCTACCCCTTCTGAAAGATAGCACCGTCCCTGGAGGGAGCAGTATGGGGAGCCAGAACTGGGGTGACCATAAGGTCTTGAAAGGCTGGGGGCTTTGGGTTTGGGGGCTCTGACATGATGTCCAGTGAGCTACAGATGATAGCCTTCCACGTTGGGGTTCCTCAAGTCACCTGTGGGCCCTCTTGAAATGCACACGAGGAACTGTGTGTTTCCAAAACCTGTGTTTTAAGTGTGTTTGATTTGAGTCTACATTAAAGTCCTATAGCATAGCCAGAGTTATTTATTACTGATACAAGAAAATAAAAGCTCTCAATTGTGGAATGCTTAGAGGGACCAGAATGTGACAGATAACTGTGCAGCTTGCCTACTGCAAAAGGCACCTGGCAAGCCAATGTGGTGGCACGTGACTATATTCCCATTCCCAATACTTTGGGAAGCTGAGGCAGGAGGATTGCAAGTTTGAGCCCAGCCTGGGCAATTTCTTAGCAACTTAGCGAGACCCTATTTCAAAATTAAAAAAAAAAAAAATGCAAAAGGACTGGGGCTGTAGCTCGATGAGAAAGCCTTGGGCTCAATCCTCAGTCCCAAAGACACCCAGTCAAGGAGGCAGCAGGGCTACAACTCAGCCCTGTTTCTCTGGCTGAGCGGGCGTGTGGGGCTGCACCTGCTGCAGGAGACCTCTCTGCACTTTTTGCAAAGCTTGAGTGGGCAACTCTGAGCAACCATGATAAACTCTACCTCGGAAAGGGTAGAGGGCAGTGGGGAGCCTGCCCCTTTCTGTCCTCTGCCTGCCCTCACCCTCCAGAGACCTGCGGGGCAACGCGCTCAACTGCGACTGCAAGGTGAAGTGGCTGGTGGAGTGGCTGGCACACACCAACACCACTGTGGCCCCCATCTACTGCGCCAGCCCACCCCGCTTCCAGGAGCACAAAGTGCAGGACCTGCCACTGCGGGAGTTCGACTGCATCACCACGGGTAGGCTGTGCCCCGCGCCCTCTGAGCCGCCCCCCTTCCCTGCAGCGCCACAGTGGGCGGCTCCCTGCTTCCTCTGGCGCTGAGTCCTGCCTGCCCGCGCCTCTCTCCCTGCAGATTTCGTGCTCTACCAGACCCTGTCTTTCCCGGCCGTGTCGGCTGAACCGTTCCTTTACTCTAGCGACCTCTATTTGGCTCTGGCTCAGCCAGGCGCCAGCGCCTGCACCGTCCTGAAGTGGGACTATGTGGAACGGCAGCTTCGGGACTACGACAGAATCCCAGGTACCTACCTGCTCCTTACCTGACTGCGCTGGCCCTGGCCGAGGGACTGCAGCCGTTCAACTCTACTGAAATCCTCTCGGGAGAGAATGGGTGAGATGCGTTCTCTGCCCATAGAGGTTGTCTTCCGCTGCGGGGGGTGGTGGTCCACCATGGGTAACATCCACACAACAGGTGGGTACTAGGAGGGGGATGCAAACACAATGCTCCAGGCCATCCAGGAAGGCTTCCTGGTAGAGTGGATGCCCAAGCTGCCTCTTGAAGGATGAGGGCGCGGAGAGAATCAGAAAGAAGGAGCCTGTCGTGGTGGTGCACACCTGCAATCCCAGCACTTGGGAGGCTGAAGCAGGAGGATCACTGTGCATTTGAGGCAGCCTGGGTTACACAGTGAGTGCAAGAC
Source organism: Dasyprocta punctata (assembly GCA_004363535.1). Taxonomy (NCBI): domain Eukaryota; kingdom Metazoa; phylum Chordata; class Mammalia; order Rodentia; family Dasyproctidae; genus Dasyprocta; species Dasyprocta punctata. Next base: position 70,005 of record RJWM01002341.1, on the reverse strand, counting down.
TAGCCTGAACTATATAGTGAGACCCGGTCTCAACCCCTGCCCCCATAAAAAGGAGGTAAGAGTGCGGTTTTGGATCTACTGTGCTCAGTGCTGAATTTTGAAGGCTGAGGGACGCTTTAGAGGGAAAAATGGGGAAGAGTATCCGGGCAGAAGGAACAGCAGGGACAAAGTCAAGATGTGCAGTAGCTCAGCGTGGAGTGCGCATGTGTGCAGACCCACAGGCAGCTCCAGGTAAGTGACCGTGACCTAAGATTCAGAGAGGAAACCAGCTGTGGCGGTGCATGACTGAAATCCCAGTACTCTGGAAGCCAAAGCAGATCAGAAGTTCAAACTCAGCCTGGAAAATTTATTGAGCCCCTGTCTCAACATACAAAAATTACAAATATATATGTATTTGTAATATGTATGTAGGGTTGAGGGATGTAGCACAGTGCAGAGGTCCCAGGTTCAATCACCAGCACTGCAAAGAAAGAAAAGATTGAGGCGGGGAGTGGCAGGTGAGACCAGAGACTGATGAGGACCAGGTAGCTGGCAGGATGAAGTGGAGTGTGTGAGCCGATGCCACACGGCACAGACTAGACAGGAAGCAGGTCCGGCGGGTGGCTGGCAGGATCCCTGGGCCTGACTTGGGCAGTAGCAGTGAGATGGACAGAGAATGAGAAAGGACTGAACTGATGTGAGACACAAGAATATTTAAATTGCCCCAGATCTGTGAATGAACTTGCAGTCTGTATTTAAAAATCCATCCCCTAAAGAAAACTCCAGGCCTGGAGAGTTTCCCAGGTGAAGTCCATCAAACTGTTAAGGAAGAAGTAACCGTGATTTTACACACGCTCTTCCGGAAGGTGGAAGGGAGGATTCCCAGGACTGGGGTGCAATGGGGTTGGTGAACAGTGGAGAGAAGTGTTGTGGAGACCCCCAGGGGTTCAGACCAGGAGATAGGGATCACATGTTGAAATGGAGAGCAAGCTGGGCATGGTGGCACACTCCTGTAATCCCAGCACTTGGGAGACTGAGGCAGGAGAATCATTTGCAAGTTTGAGACCAGCCTGGGCTACAAAGTGAGACCAAGGCCAGCCTGAAGTGCATTGCGAGACCCTGTCTCAAAAGGACAAAAATGGAGAGCGCAGGAGGAGGAGCCAGCTTGATAGTGGGTAAGGGGCTCCGTGTCGGCCGGGCTGAGTCTGGGCGCCTGGGTGGGTGCACAGGGAACAGGAATCTGAGGGCAGAGGGGCGCCGGGGGAAGACCAAGGCTCAAAGAAGGGGTTCGGGCAGCAACCCCTGGAGCCTAAGGGCTGCAGAGCTCCCCTCGAAGGAAGGTGGGGTAGTGAGGAGGACAGTGGGTGGCAGCCTGCTGTGCTTCGTGGCCCGGAGAGGCTCAGAGCACCCTGGTGGTGAGTATATGAAGCCCTCCCCAAGGTGGGACCCCTGGGGACAATGTGTTTCATGCACCACTGTCCAGACATCAAGGTGTCCTCTGGGATCTCCTGACACCACCCCTGCCCACCTCTGCCTGGCCAAAAGCCAGTGGGGGGGTTCGGGGCAGTCACTTTCTCTAAGCTCCAGTTTCTTTCTATGTGAAGAAGACAAAATAACCATGTGCTTTTTGGCATGATTAATGGAGGTCCTGTGTCTACACTTAGCGTAGTGACTTCACGCAATAAAAATTCAGCGGTTGACATATGGTCACCTTCATTCAGTATCTAGGGATACCTGTTTTGTGCTCAAGGTCAGCTTGTGTTTGAACCTTGGACCACAGGGCAGAGTGAGAGTGATGTAGAAATTGATGATTGCTTGTGAAGCAGTTAGAAATGAGAGCACATGGGCTGGGATATAGCTCAGTGGCATAGCACCTGCCTGGCAAACATAAGTTCGATTCCCGGTGCAAAAAAAAATTTAAAAAAATAAACAAAAAAAGAAAAAAAGAAAGAAATGAGAGCGCATTGAGCACTGGGCGGATGGGTTTAGGTGAAGGTGGATTCTGTAGCGGAGTCTCTGTCCTGGCCCACAGCTGAGGGACTGATTTCCTTCTCTGACGGGTGGGACGGGGTGGCAGTTGCAGACCCTCCCCACACTGCCTTCTCTCCCGGCAGCCCCCTCAGCCGTGCACTGCAAGCCGATGGTGGTGGACAGCCAGCTGTACGTGGTCGTTGCCCAGCTGTTTGGTGGCTCTTACATTTACCACTGGGATCCCAACACCACACGCTTTACCAAGCTGCAGGACATTGACCCCCAGCGCGTGCGAAAGCCCAACGACCTGGAGGCCTTCCGCATCGATGGCGACTGGTACTTTGCTGTGGCCGACAGCTCCAAGGCAGGCGCCACCAGTCTCTACCGTTGGCACCAAAATGGCTTCTACTCCCACCAGGCCCTGCACGCCTGGCACCGTGACACCGACCTGGAGTTTGTGGATGGCGAGGGCAAGCCGAGGTTGATTGTGTCCAGTAGCTCCCAGGCACCAGTCATCTATCAGTGGAGTCGTACCCAGAAGCAGTTTGTGGCCCAGGGAGAGGTGACTCAGGTTCCTGACGCCCAGGCTGTGAAACACTTCCGCGCTGGCCGTGACAGCTACCTGTGTCTCAGCCGCTACATCGGGGACTCCAAGATCCTGCGCTGGGAGGGCACCCGCTTTGCCGAGGTACAGGCCCTGCCCTCCCGCGGCTCCCTGGCCCTGCAGCCCTTCCTGGTGGGTGGCCGCCGCTACCTGGCACTGGGCAGTGACTTCTCCTTCACCCAGATCTACCAGTGGGACGAAGGGCGACAGAAATTTGTACGGTTCCAGGAGCTGGCGGTGCAGGCCCCTCGGGCCTTCTGCTACATGCCCGCTGGGGATGCCCAGCTGCTCCTGGCCCCCAGCTTTAAGGGACAGACGCTGGTGTACCGGCACGTCGTGGTGGATCTCAGTGCCTAGACGGGTGTCAAGGCCTCTGGGCTCCTCAGGGTGGCACTGGAGGCTGGGTAGGGGCCTCTGAGCAGCACGTGTGCCTGTGTGAAGTCACACTGGCCAACCTGCATATGTGCCCTTACACACACTACACACACACACACACACACACACACACACACACACACACACACGGGTAAGCCTGGGCACACATCATAGACTGGCCTAGGGGAGCCATTCTTTGTCTCTGTAATCAGTATGAACTCCTATACATGCACCAGGCACCCAGGTGCCCTGGCCCTCCTGTATATGTGTCCCCATCCCCCACCCCCATATCTGTAGGCCCCCTTGCTCATGCTTAGGAGTGATGGCTTGGGCCCAGAGAGGGGCATGAGCCATGGCCTTCCGCTCTTCAGGTTAGCCTTCCCACCTGCTGGCCTATCCCCTGGGCCTTCCAGGTGTTTGTTTACCTGTCCGTGCTCCACCTTGCAGCCTCGGCCACAACCGTCAGCTCCCAAGTGCACCCACTCTTGCTGTGCCCCTTGTGCATACACCCATGGACGCTGACGGACACATTTGGGCTGTCACCTGCACACAGCCATCCACACTCATGCTTCTGTAGGTAAACACGTCCCGCTGGGCACACATGAAGCTGGTGCTGCCCGGAGGGGCGCCCCTCTGTTACGACCTTGCTGCTGCTCTTCCTGGAGGGACCCACAGCACCTTTCCTCCTTTGCTCCCCACAGTATACGCCCCCCCACGGCTGAAAAGGACAATTACAATGACACTGGTGAGCCTGGGAGTGCTGGCTTGCTCCTCTGTCCCAAAGCAATAACAGCAGCAGCCCCTGGGTTCTTTCTTCTCACTGGAGTTCCCTTCTGTCACCCTGAATCACAGTTCACTTGGGGACAGAAGGTCACTCAGATGAAAGCCTTTCTTTCTGTAGCTGTCGCTTCCTCAGGGCTGGACCATCCCCTGGTTTATCCCATCTTTGGGATGGGGACCCTGAGCTATGATTGTCCTTGGTGGGTACAGGAACCAGACAAGCCAGGGAACCTGTGAACCCTGGACCCACCTCTGTGGGTGCCAAGAGTGGAGCTTGGGTTCCACCCTTTGGGGCCCTGGCATCCCTCCACTGCCCAGGGCCCCATCCCATGAACGCTGTCTTTCCGTGGAGGCTGAGCCGTGGGCAGAAAAGGGCTGGGGGCGCGCCAGGAGCCTGGCTTCTGCTGCCCTCTGCTGGACACTGGGGGAGCCGCTCCCAGAGGTCCCGGGAGGCTGGTGGAGATGAGGCAGGGCCCACATGGTGGGGACTCCTAGCGGCAGGAAGCCCAGGCTTGGGCAATGCTTTGATTCTCTTGCTTCAAATAAAAAGCTCCACCCCTCCAGCTCTCAGGTGTCATCCAGGTGTTTCATAAGGAACAGGACTAGGGCCATGCTATCGTCCCTGTTGTACCCGGAGGAGACCCTCCTTTTCTACTCCCTTCCCTGAGGACTGGGCGCACCCAGGGTCCTTGTGGTGCTGGACTCAGGAGTTCCCAGTGATGACACTCAGTGCTGGGCCAGGGTGACCAGTCTCCTCCACCTGGGGCTGACTCAGCCCCGTGTTCCTCCTTGGAGCTTATGGGCTGGGGACCCACTAAGGCTTCCTTCTGTCCCTCCCCTCCTCCAGCCCATCCCCAGCTCCTCCGGGTGGCAGATGTCCCCCACAACCGCCACCCTCCACCTTAGGCGAGGAACCATGGAGTCCTCCATAACTTCTTGGTCTCCGTATTTAATCAGCCACTGAGTCTTCTCACCATCCTTTGTCCCCAAGGTTTATCAGATGGGCACGTTTATTTTGTCCATTTTCTTGCTTTGTCCAAATCTGCCCTCCTCATCATTGTCTCTGGTCCCTTTCACACCCCTCTGCCAGCTGATGCCTCTTTCTACCGTGCCCTCTCTTGCTCAGGAAACTGCCTTGGCTTCCTGTTCACTGGGCAAGGAACCCGCAGCTTTCTGTCCACATTAGGGTCCTGAGTGGGTGGGCAATGTCCTGCCCCAGTTGGAGGACCGAGTTGATAGAGCCCTCGACAATTGGGGAGTGAGGGGAGTCAGAGGGGTTAAGCCAGAGGCACCATCAAGGCTCCCTAGGAAGAACAGGAGTCTCAGGAACACACACACCAGTGTGTCACAATGGGGGTATGGACCTGCGAGACCCCTCTTCTCCTTGTCACCCCTCCCCACCCATGGGCTAGAATAAAGTAAAGCTCACTGCTTCCTGTATGGCTCAGGGACAGATGAGAAATGACATTCTCAGGCAGAGAATGCTGGGCCATGTGACCCTGGACAGGTCACCTCCCTTCTCCAGGTCCTTGTTGGCTCCAGGGCCTCTTTCAGCTCTCATTCATTACCCATGTGTCACACATCTGTCACGTGTCACGCTTCATGCTCTGTCCTTCAGGGAGCACTGGTGGGCGGGGGGGGGTGGGGGCTGGGACCCCCAGAGCTCTCAGCCAGGGGAAACACCCCTGCGGCCTGCTGCATGGGCTCTTTCTGCACTGCACGTGTGTGCGTTTGGGCTCTGTCCCTTTGCTCCATGTGAGACTTCAAGCAAGTCAACTGATTTCCTTGAGCCTTAACTTCTACAAAGCAGAAAAAGAAAACCTACTTTTTTTGGAATCCCGATTGGACCAGCTTGCTAAGGGCAAAGGCATTACTTTGCCTATGGATGTCTCAGTTTGCTCATCTATGAAGTGAGTCTAATCAGACTCACCCAGTGGGGTTGTGGATTATGAGATTTTGGTGCATTAAAGGTACACTAACACACACAAAGCACCTTGATGGACTGGCACTAATTATGAGCTACACTGGCCTGCAGGAGTGCATAAGACACAGGTGACTTGGAGAGGGGCGATTTAGGGAGGACTGCTGTCCCTGGGTTTGGGCCCCTGTACCCTACATCTTATCTGTGGCCTCACAAGCCAGCTATCCGGCCCTGGCCTTGCCACACCATGTGTGACGAGTATGGATTTCCACCTCCTGGAGCCACATTCACGTGTTCTTGGCTGAGCAGATGCCCTCAGGGGACCAACCTTATCATCCCGGAAGTGCCTGGCCTGTGGTTTCAAATAGGAAATGAAATCCGTCGATGGTGGTGCATGCCTGCAATCTCGGTACTCAAAAGTAGGTATAAGTGGCCTCTTGGCACTGAGGCCAGCCTGGGCTATAGAGAGAGTTCAAGGCCAGCCTGAATTACATAGCAAGTCCCTGTCTCAGAAAACCAAAACAAACAACAACAACAACAAATGGGAAATGGTCTTTATCCTGTGCCCAGGAGAGGTTGTCAGGAAAAGCAGATTGAGCCTCCTAAACTCACTGGCATTCTGCTGCTGAGTCAGAAGGTAAACATTGCTCCTACAGCTGCTCCGTCCAGGGGGCGCCTCCACCAGTGAGAGGCGATCCTCTCCACTGCACCCTGAGTGGCCAGTCTTCTGCTGTGTGGCTGCCTGGTCACCTGCCCTGGGACTCATCCATGTGTCCAGAGAGCTGCTTAGCAACCCAGTGTAACTGGGTGACTGTGTCAACAGCTCAGGACCAAAGGCCGCAAGAGCCAGAGTCCACTCATTCTGCCAAAGCCAAGCCGGGTGACACTCGTCGGCTGCCAGCCTCACAGCCCTCGGCGCAGAGCCCTGCTCTCAGTGGCAGACTTCTGACTTCCTGTCCTTTAGATGCCCCGAGCACAGTCACTGGGACCAGGAGTCTCCATACAAGAGGCCGTCCCAGCTGGGTGGGCTTAGAGTGGGTACCAGAGAGGACCTCCTGCAAATGGGGACACAGGGTGGCTTCTGCTGCAGATTGGGCGAGGGCTGCAGTAGGCAGCCAGTGAGGACGACGTGCAAAGGACAGAGGCTCCTGCGTGTCCCTAGAGTAATGGATGTTCCTCCCCTCATCCAGCCCCTGACTCTTCTTGAGCTAGCGCCTCCCCATTCCATCAATCACATACTTCCTCCTGAGACTCCCTGAAGAACCAGGTCTACACCTCAAGATGGGTGGTGGCTAGGACCTTCCTGGCATTTCTTGTTCCTCCAACACAGTGCAGGGCTGGGATGGGGGTGGGGTGTCCTGGACGGGTGAAGGAGACACGAGGCCTTGGGAGAGTTTCTCCTGTGGGCCAGTTTCACCACAGGCTCCCACACCCAGCAATACCAATAAAATTGATGATAATAATTAAGACCATATAATCACTGTGTGTTGATTTATCCCCCAAAAGCCTTCTTTCCCTGGCTCCCATCATTAGCTAGCCCATCCATTTCATAGGCGGTGGGTGTGAACTGCGGCTCTAATAAAGAGCAGAAACCACCTGGATTTCCGCCCCCACAACCCCCAGGCAGCTCTCAGCCTCCCCCGGTGCAGCAAAGGGGGTCACATCTCCCTGTTTTCAGAGCGAACAACTGAGGCAGAAGCAAAAGACTCACAGAATGAAAGCCCAGGCGGGAAGCAGTGGAGGCAGCAAAGCCAGCCTTCATTTTATTTATGTTTTTCTGCCTTCTTTTTAGTCTCCTCCCTTCCTCCCTCCCAGATCAACTTCTCCGGTTCCAGTCCCACGGTTCCTCATTCCCCTCCTACTGCTCACAGCTGGCCTTGCCGATCCTGCGGACCAGCAGCGTGAACTCGGGACCATGCCACACACTGAGCTGTCAGCCACAGTAAATACAATAAACACCTCCAGGTGACCTTAGGCAAGTTACTTCACTGAGTGTATGTCCTACGTGGTAAAAAGAAAAGAAGCTATGCAAAAATTAAGACTCTGCACACAAACTCAGTGCCAAAATCACAATTATTGGTGCTACGAAGTTTCCAGGGATCCCCACCCATACTGAAAATTGAACTGGGGGCCTTCACACTGAGCTGCAGCCCCCAACCTTTTTAAGTTTTAAAACAGGGTTTCAAGAGGTCACTAAGTTGCCCAAGCTGGGCTCCAGGTTTGCTTCCTCCTGCCTCAGCCTCCCAGAGTGCTGGGATTACAGGTGTGTGCTATCAGGTCCAGGGATAGAATTTCAAACTTCTGGTGAAGAAGGCAGGGTGAGCTGTTTGCTCCACCCAGGATCCCTCAAGTCGTCATGGTCAGCCTAGGTGTGTGCACCCGGGAAAATGTTCCGAGAGAAGTGTACCCTGAGGCCCACTGTTGAGGGGAGGACTCCATTTCCCACTCCTCCCTCCTTTCCTTCTTGGTTAGTTGGGCCTCTGTGGGTGCTTACTGACCTCTAGGAACCAGTGGTGTCGGACTGGAATTTGCATGGGCTCGGCCAGGTCTGCGTCCAGCTCGCATCTGAGCCTCGAGGGCGGACCCCATTCATTTCATGCTCTATCCCACTTGACAGAGAGACAAACGAGGCCAAAAGGAAGGGCACTGGGGGAAGCCAGTGAAGAGCCGCGAGAATCCGGGGGCCCAGATTTGCTTCGTGTTTGTCCCCCTCTTCTGCTGCCTCCTCCCAGCCCCTAATCTTTCTGACCAGGGAGAGAGGCTACAGCCCCACTCTCGAGCGGCGCGCGCGTCGCCCCTTTAAGTGGCCGGCTCCTTGCCTCCCTGACCTCGCTCCGCCCCTCTGGGACCTCAGTGCGCCTGCGCATCGCGCGGGAGCGCCGGGGTTGGGTAGCACCCGGTTCCGTGCAACTTTTAAGTGAGTAGCAAACTCCGCCCCAGAGGCTGGTGCTGGTGGCCGAGTACCCTGGGCCCGCGGCGACCCTCAGGATCGAAAGCCGCGACCCACCACCCCGGTCAGGGACCACTCAACGCCCGGTTTTCTGCAGCAGGAAGTGCGAGTCGCAGCTGCAACTGCCGAGTCTCGCGCCCGTGGGACCCGCTCCCGAGTCGGCTTCCTGCGGCCGGGCCGGAGCGTCCGGGTTCTCCAGGATCCCGCGCTGGGGGATCGGGGTCGGTGTGTCTGGGCTCAGCCTTGGCCTGGGAACAGCCGCACCGGCCCTCGCTTCCTGCCCCAGCCCCCCGTGCAGTCGTCCTTCGGGGGATCTTGGGGTTCTTTCACCCCCAGGCCGTCAGGATGGTGTCCTGGATGATCTGTCGCCTGGTGGTGTGAGTATGGACACTTTCAGATCCCCTCTACCCTGCACCCGTGTCAGCTTTCCCCCGGGGTGGAGGCTGGGGACGTCTGGAGGGAAAGGGGACTTTGTGAACTTCATCGCCCCCCACCAACACTCATGGCCCGGAGTAACGGACCTGGGGGCCCGCGTGCTTGCCCTCCCCTCCCCAGGCTCCTTAACGTTGGTGACCTTTCCCACTCGCAGACACTCGCATCCTGCAGAGCCCATGCGGGGCTCAGGGCCACAGGCAGCCACAGCCAAGCAAAGATAGGCACACAGGGCACTTTGTGGGCGGATAATCCAGGTGCCCGCTTCCCACCTGGGCAGTCATGTGACTCACCACCCTGGCCTCAGCCTTGTCACTCAGTCCTACCCCTCACCTCTGAGTACTCCAGCACCTGGCTCAAATAGCCCAGTCTGTATGCTGGCAGTGCCAGTTCTGGTGGCCCTGGGCCTGATTGCATCCCCATGGGAGGGGGCAGTCTGAGGCTGTCGCCCACCTCTTGAGTGGCTGTGCAGCTGTGCTCTGGCACCACCATGTACCCCTGGGCCACGGGTACAGGCCTGGGCAGGCTTGGGGATGTTTGTAAACACCAGGGTGGGGAGGTGGCCTCCAGGGCACTGACTCAGGCACCACGGGTTGTGCAAGCCAAGCGGGAAAAACAGGGCAGGCACTACCACCTTGAACCCCAGTGGTAGTGGAGGGGCAGCCCCCTGGCAGGGTGAGAGTAAGGCATGGCGCCTTCACACTCCCTATGTCTGCTCTTCCAGGCTGGTATTTGGGATGCTTTATCCAGCTTACGCTTCCTACAAGGCTGTGAAGGCCAAGAACATTCGTGAATATGTGAGTGCGAGAGGGTAGGCAGTCTTGAAGGGCATGGAGGTGGGGTGGGTAGCAGGACTGGGGGGCTCTGGGCAGTGGGGCATATTCCGAGTGCCAGCAGAGGAGAGAACAGGCCCTATTCAGGCAGCATGGGAGAGGGCAGGCTACTGGAGCGCCCGTGGAAGGCCTCGTGGGTGCAGCACACCAGAGTGGGCACAGGAATGAGTGGCAGTTTCCCAGAGGCGCCTGTCTAGCCCAGCCTGGGCAAATGCAGCAATGCAGCAGGACAGGCTCTCTGGAATGTCTGGGCCTGACCAGTCAGGGGCAGGCGTTGGCCCTGGAGAATCTGAAGCTGACCTCTGTGCTCTGTGCCCCACAGGTCCGGTGGATGATGTACTGGATCGTCTTTGCAATCTTCATGGCAGTAGAGACCTTCACAGACATCTTTGTCTCCTGGTCTGGGCACAAGGGTCGGCAGGCAGTGGGGTGGGAGCAGCCCATCCTTGGCCCAGCTCCCGAGCTCACATTGTTCACTGTGCACCAACAGGTTCCCTTTCTATTACGAGATCAAGATGGCCTTTGTGCTGTGGCTACTCTCACCCTATACCAAGGGGGCCAGCCTGCTGTACCGAAAGTTTGTTCACCCCTCCCTGTCCCGCCATGAGAAGGTAACCCAGTGGGAGGCAGAGAAGGAGACCTAGAAAGGACCAGGAGAGAGGCCTGGATTTGGGGACACTGGGCTCTAATCCCAGGCCCATTGCTGTTTACCTGTGGGGCCTCATGGGACCTAGCCAGGATGGTCAAACAGGGGTGCCTGTGAATGACGTCTGGGGGTGCGAGGTGCCACCTGGAAGTTGATTTGGGGATGGGGAGTGGGATGTCGCTGCCCACTGAGGTGCGGGGTGCACCAGTGGGTGCGGCACCCTGCTCTTGGTATGTGTTCCTGGCTGTATCTGTGGCAGCTTGGCCTTGGGTGGTGGTGGTGGGCAGGGAGGTGTGATGACCAGTGCCTTTTCAGGGGTCTGCAGAGGAGGCGGGGCTTCTGCTGTCTGCCTGAGTTCGCCTCCCCTGTGTCCACAGGAGATCGATGCATACATAGTGCAGGCCAAGGAGCGCAGCTATGAGACGATGCTCACCTTTGGGAAGCGGAGCCTCAACATGGCTGCGTCAGCTGCTGTGCAGGCCGCCACCAAGGTGCCCTGGGGCCAGCCCTCTGCAGCCCCACTCCACTCTGCCTCTGGGGCTGTCCAGGGAGCTGAGGGTTAGGGCTGGGGGCAGGGGCCAGGCTGAGACCTTCTTGGCTGACACCAAGTGCGAGCTCACGGCTGTAGTTTCCTACAAAGGCCCAGCTCTAGCAAGTAGCTAAACCGCTCTCAGTTCTGAGTCCTATGCCGCAATGATTAGCTGCAGGTCAGCCCTGGATTTCCCTGGCAGCTTCCCTGACTGAACCCCGTTCTGCAGGAGCCCCCTTCTCCCAAGTGACGCAGTGTCCCCCTCCACAGAGTCAGGGCGCGCTGGCTGGAAGGCTGCGGAGCTTCTCCGTGCAAGACCTGCGCTCCATCCCTGACACCTCTGCCCCCACGTACCAGGACCCCCTCTACCCGGAGGATGAGATGCCCCGCCGGAGACCACCCATCAGTGAGTGGCTGAGGGACCCACAGTTGTCCTGAGAGGGGCTAGTGGAAGGCCAGGCATGGGCCTGGGCCTGGAGTCTCTGTAAATAAATGCCCTGCTTTGCCTCTCTCTAGGGTATCGGGCAGGGGGCCTGCAGGACAGTGACACAGAAGATGGGTGCTGGTCAGATACCGAGGCAGCCCCCCAGCCACCTGCCCGGCCCCGAGAAAAGCCTCTGAGCCGGAGCCAGAGCCTGCGTGTGGTCAAGAGGAAGCCGCTGGTGCGGGATGTCAGTGACAGTGGCAAGGACGGTGTGAGGGAGGCTACTGGTCCTGGCGCCTCAGCCCACACCACTCACAGTGTTCCTCTTTACTCCCAGGGCACCTCCCGTTCCCTGAAGGTTCGGACGCGGAAAAAGGCTGTGCCCTCTGACGTGGACAGCTAAGGCCTGCACAGTCAGGCTCAGTCTTACCTCATGCCCTGAAGGGGACCGGAAGCTGTCTGCAGGGACCTCAGCTGCACATCTGGCCTGCCTGCACCAGCCGCCTGATTCCCGCAGGGCAGCCACTAGGATGAACCCGCAATGCACCAAAGACTTTGGGCCCAAGGTCCTATTTATTGCGTTTTTCAGCCCTCTGCCTTCCCAGGTGTGGGACTGGAGCCCCCCAAAACCTTGCCAATGAAATCAAAAATCCACCCAAATGTGTGCATTCCTTCCTGTCCTTCTAAGTACTTGACAGCCTTTTCCGAGGCCTGATGCGTGTGTCCCAGTTGTGTGTTTTGTGTTGGTGAATGAGGTCAGGCTTGTAAACGTTTTGATAAATAAATAAATACGTAAAGATATTCTGCTTCTCCTGATGCATCTTCCCACTCCTCGCATCACACACTGCAGATTGAAAGCCCACCACAGGCCAGTGCGCAGGGCAGGACAGACTGCAGGGGAGTGTAGTTCTCGGGGAGATGGCTGTTGACAGATCCTGCCAAGCAGCCAGTGCTGTCCTCTTCAAGCTCTAGGGGAGCTCTCAGGACACAGATGGGACAGTGAGGGGTCAGTCCAGAGGAGGGGCACAGTGTGAGAAACTGTCGGTTACTAGGGGCCTTGGTCATCCCTGAGCCTGGGGGAGTGAGTTCTGCAGATACTCAGGCACCAGCCATGGTGGCTTGCACTCTGAGGAGTGCCCACGCGGGGGCAGCAGCACCCAGTATCTAGGCTGCCCTCAGCTTCCAGGTCAAGGAGGGTGGGGCTCGGAGCCAGGCCAGAGCCTCGCCCTGCCTGGGCCTGGCTGCTGGCTGCTGGCCCCAGGGACGATGCAGAACTCGGGCAGGGCCTCTGAGGGCCCTCCCTGCTGCCTGTGGCCACTGGTCCAAGGCCTCCCCCCATCCACAGAGCCTCTTCTCTCCTGAGACCCAAGCTCTTTGCCTGGGCTGGCTCTGCTCCATTGCCTCTGATCCACGGGTCAGCCCTCTGTGGCCATGGATGCTGGTGTCGCCAGTGCCACCGAATCTGGGGCTGCTCCCCCGCCCCCCACGTCTGCTCTTCCTGCTCTGGAGTAAGCAGAGAGATGGCTGAGAGCATTAGATGACAGGAAGGGAAACGGCTGATACCTCGGAGGGGCCTGAGAGCGAGGATTAACTCTTGGTGTGGGGATTATCTGGGTTTTATTTGGGAGAAGGCACTTAATCTGCCGGGGTGAATTATTGCCTCGTGGATTGGTGCCCAACAGCTCCCTATGTGACACCCCCCCCCCATTATGGTCTGGTTTTACCTCCTCATTAAAATCCATATTGAGCATCTACAGGTACCAGAGACAAGGTGTGAAGAGTAGCAGCGGTTGGCAAATGCTGCTCTGAGCCCTGGATATACATGAATTTTTTTTTTTTTTTTTTTTTTTTTTTTTTTTTTTTTTTTTTTAGCGGCACGGGGGATGGAACTCACAAACTCGCGCCTAACAGACAGGCGCTTAAGCCACTGAGCCAAACCCCCAGCCCTGGTTTTTTGAGGCAGGTTCGCACTACGTAGCTCAGGCCGATCTTGCGCTTGCATTGTAGCCCAAGCCAGGCCTCGAACTCACAACACTCCGCCTACTTCAGCCTCCCGTGTGCTGGGATTAAAATATACATGAATTTAATCCTCTCCACAATCTTAGGATGTAAGTATGATTATCATAATCTTCGTTTATTTCACAAACTGGAAAACAGGCACAGAGAGGGCAAGTGAATCGCCCAAGGTCACATGGCTCATAAGCGGCAGAATTGGGCTTTGAACCAAGCAGTCTGGCTCCAGAGTCAATGCACTTAATCACCAAACAGTACCCGGGTAAATGAGCTGTTCCTTGCCTGCGAGGCAAGGAGAAGGAGACTAACATGTATGAAACATTTGGTGCATGCCTGACCTTGCGCTAGGCATTTCGTAGCGATGATTTCCTTGAATTTTGCCAACCAGTGCATCAGGTAGGGGCTCTGCTTGCGCTCTGTCCTGGGATGGGGCCTTAGAGTGGGCAGGTCCCTCAGACGTGTTGGTGGAGTTGGCAAAGCTTCGTACTCTCCGCCTGTGGCACAGGCAGGTCCCAGTCCTCTTCCTGTCTACTTCAAACCCACTCCGGCCTCCCCGACTCCTGGAAGCTCTCCATGGGTGCCCTGCATCTTGTCACTTCCTCCTCTGCAGTCCTCATCGTCCCTGCTCCTATGTTTTTTGCCTGGAGCAATCATATATTCTCCCCCATTACGTTGTCACCTCATAAAGAACAGATGTACCTTACTGTTGTATCCTAGCCCAGAACAAGTGGCTTAAAGGAGGTAAAATATTTTTGTTCGGGTGTGATTTGGTGAAGTTTTGCTTGTTCTTCACTAAGCTCCAACTTCCCCATAGCGAGATCAGAAGCATCGAGTTATTGTTTGTTAATGTGTCCACCTCCCTAGCGGTCACCTCTGTGCCCCCACCCAGGGCCTGATACCTCTGATGCCAGAGGAGCAAACGCACTGAGCCCAACTGTGAGCTCTCCCAGGGCTAGGGAAGAGGTGGCCTTGTGCTTCGGTCTCTGTGCCCTGCATCACCTCGGCTTACCACAAAGCCTTGAAGTCGCCAGCGTCTCCTTAATGCAAGTTGGTGAATGGCTGACTGCAGTTGTCTGGGTTCCAAGACATCCCGAGGCCAGAGAAGGAGCGAGGAGAAGTCCAAGTTTAGGGCAGTTCTAGCCAAGTACACACATGATCCCGAGGCTTAGGGCACTGGGTGTTGGCTGGGCCTGCCCTTCTGAGAACCACCCTCTGCCCAGCAGGTCCACCTTCTGGATGGGCTCCCTGGCCTACCCTTCAGATCTCTGGCCTCTGGAGGAAGGCTGGGCCGGGCTCCACCTGCCCATGGCCCCCGACCTAGTCACCAGCCCTGTGCCAGCCTCCCCAGACAATATCAGGGCTGGGAAGAGACCTGAAGCCCCTCACACACATGTCTCTGCTGTGTCCTGGTTCCAGCCCCCTCCTCAGCCTCCCCCACCCACCCGATCTCCTCCGAGGGCTCCTCCGTTTCCTCCCCTTCCTGGTACAGGCCATCCTTCTATCTCATTCTTCCTTCTCCCTTTGCCCCACCTCCCTCCTGCCGTCTTCTGGCCCCCCCAGAGGGCTGCTCTAACTCCCTGCTCTTTAGCCCCATCGCTGTCACCTGTAGCCCCTCGGTGTCCTGGTTTCCTTCCTGGCATCCACGTCACTGCACACACTGGCCTATGGCTGTATTTTTAGCTGTCGCACTCAGCAGCAGCACCATGAGTCTCTAGATCAGCGCTGCCCTGGCCCAAGTTGAGCTGGGGAGGCCTGGTGGGCACTCTTCACCCCCAACTTGAGGGGGTTGAGGGGATGAGTACCCAGGCCCTTGTCCCTGTGCCCCACCCAGCATCAGCAAATAGCGGTTCCAATAGCTGGGGGGTAAGAGGGCACGCCTGGGGCCAGAAGATGCTGCCTGCTACTGGGGGAGTCCTGGGGGCCGGAGCTGGCCACGCTAGGCACAGGGTCCTGAGTCTGGGGCAGGGGGAGGTTAGGCTGCCCGAGGGGGGGTTAGGGGGAAGGAGGGCTCCAGAAGAGGAATTAGGTCAAGGGTGCGGGTGGGTGGGCGAGAGGGGAAGGTGGCATCTGCTGCCTGAGCTTCCTCCTGGCCTCAGAAGCATCTCCACACTTCCCTTTCCCTTCCCCTCCCTTCAGGTCCTGGGAGAATTCTCCCGGTATTCCCCCTCCCCCATGCCCCCCACCCCAGGCGCTGCCACAGGGTGGGGGGGCAGGCCGCCTCAGCTGTCTGGAGGATGGAGGGGCTGGGAAGCAGGGCTAGGTGCCCAGACGGCCGCGTGTGTGGGAGGGGATGTCCTCAGATGCCCTCCACCCGGCAGTCCCCGCTCTGACGTGGGTGCCCCCCCTCTCCCCGCCCGGATTAGTGGCAGCTTGGCCTGACTCTCCGGGGCTCCTTCCCCCGCCCTGCCTGCTGCCCACCCCGGGCAGGGGGCTGCTCCACCGAGGGCACTGTGCTTGCCCAGGTAAGGGGCTCTGGGGCCGGGAGAGGGCAGCCGGCTGTCAGTGCTGCTGTGCCTGTCAGCATGAGTGTGTGTCCGTGCGTGTCCCTGTGTGTGTGTGTGTGTGAGTGCGCCAGGGGTCGGCACCACTGGGGCTGGGCCCAGGGGTGTCTGGGGGTGTCCACCAGCTTGCCACGGTCCCTGGGTCTGGCTTTGTGTCCACGCGCTGGGTGGCTTTCCTTTTGTGTTTGTGTCTTTTGTGGGTCCTCAGCTCTGCTCCATCCTCAGGCGCAGAACAGTTGGCAGCAAGGGCTCTGGCCTGTGGCATGGGCTCCAAGGCAGGATGGGGGTCAGTGTGGGGGTAGATAAGGAGTCCCCCCTCATCTCAGCTCCCACCAACCCCTGGACATTCCAGGAGTCTGTCCCGAGAGCCCTGGTCCAGACCACAGACTGTGACTTGACAAGGCCGACACCGTGACTACGGGTAAAGGGGGAACTGTTTCACTCTCCCGGGACCAGTCCCCATCTCCCTGGGGATGACAGTACAGGCCTTCTGGGCACTGGACAGCCCAGGTTCCCACTCTGGCCTCCGCCAGGCCCCAAGCCACAGGACTCTGCCCTGGACTCTTCCCCCAAGCCCGGGCTGCTGAGAAGACAGGCCAGAGCCCAGGGACCACGGCCTACCATCTTGCCCTGGAGCGAGTTTCAAAGCCTGGGGCCTCCAGGCCCTGCTAGACCCTCTGAAGTTCTCTCCCCTGGCTCTCTCAGGTCCAGCCACCCCAGGGGAGCTGGGGAAGGAAGGGAGCGTGGACAGCTCAGCCATGTAAACAACCCCTACCAGCCTGTCCTGCCACAGAACCGGACTCTGGGGGAGGCCAGGGGCTGGGGAGATCTGTGCCAACATGACTCAAGCAGCGCCGGGTGCGAGCCCTGTTGACCTCAATCCCTGGGGTTCAAGAGGACCCCTCCTCTTCTCTGCTATGCATGAGAGGCTCTCCGTGCTTTGGTCTCTTGGGCAGAAGCCTCCTGTTGGCCGGTCAGCTGGGTTCCCCAGTGCCCCCTCTCCAGCGATGGTCGTGTGACTCGGGAGCAGGCTGGAGATCTCCAGAACTCCTCCATGGGATGGGGAAGTGGGGAGAGGTCACTTCTCTTTCGACAGGGAGGCAGGCGAGTGGAGGGGCAGGAGACGGGTTCCTGTGGGGATGGGAAGTGCCCGTTGGGCGTGTGGGTTTCTGTGTGTGTCTGAATCTGTCTGTGTGTGTTTGAATCTGTCTGTTTGTGTCTGCGCTCTGGAACCACCCCCGCAGACGAGCCGGGATGCTTCCTCTGGTGGAGGGTGCCCTGTTTGCCCATTTCCTCTCCTACTCTCAATTCCTTCCCAGGGGCCACTCCTATAGGCGCCAATCCAGTGCCTGGCCAGGGAACATGGGGAACCCTGAGGATGGGGAGACCCTCAGAACCTGGGGTGGGAACTTGTGGTGCAGCTCCTCTGAGCCCATCATCTCTGACCACTTGGTGAATTCCAGGCCCATAGACTAGGGACAGATCAGATGGCAGACCGTCCCAGACTCGGAAGCACAGCACTTAGTACCATGGGGCCTTAGGACAGAGCTGGGAAGGGGCTTGGGTGGGGGACCATGGACAACAGCTTGGCCAGGTGGGGACGAGGCAGGGCAGACAGCAGCCAGCCGGGCGTGTCCACGTGCCTTCTCTGGAGAGGACCAGGAGAGAGTGGTCCAGTTGGGAAAGGATGGGCCAGCACGGGTCACAGCGCCCATCACTGACCCGTGAGAACCCGACTGCCCCTGCCTGCTCTAGCACTGTCCCCTCCCAACCTCCCCGCCCTGGCACCCCAGGGGGCACCCCGCCCCACGGTGGCCTGGTCCGGCCCCTCCCGCCCTTTGCTCCAGTTCCCGGGCTTGGCACCTATAGTGGGGGTGCTGCCCGCCTGCCAGGCTCCGGGGCCGGGCCCACGGGAGGGTGGGGCGGCTGGGAAGCTGGCACGCTGCCCCGGGGGAGCCTCTCTCGGCAGGCGCCCGGGTGCCGCGGGGAGGAGGGGTGAACAAAGGGCTCATTCTCCCCTTGCGCAGCCGGTGGCATCGCCGGGGCGTTGGCGGAAGCCCCCGGGGCTCAGGAGGGGGCAGGCCCAGGCGGGGCCGCCGAATCACGGGCTCCTGTTTCCCTCAGGGTGCTGGAGGAGGAAACCGGCGGAGCAGCTTCCCCACTCTCAGTTGCGCATCTGGCGATGGCGATCGGAGGTCCTGCTGCGCTCTCCGCTGCGCTCTCCCTCCATTAGCCGCGCCGCGCGGTGCTGCGCCCTAGCCGGTGCCTCTCTCTTGAGTCACGGGATCGGCCCCCCTTCCAGGCTCGACCCCCTCCCCCGACCCCCCGGCCTTTCCCCCCACTCAGCCATCTCCGACCCGGGGCGCGCGTTCCCCCCGGCCCGGCTCCCTCTTTCCCTCCCGGGGGCACCCGCTCCCTAGCCCCGTTCCGGCCCTCCCCAAGGCGCAGCACGGAGTCTCGGCGTCCCATGGCGCAACCCACGGCCTCGGCCCAGAAGCTGGTGCGGCCGATCCGCGCCGTGTGCCGCATCCTGCAGATCCCGGAGTCCGACCCCTCCAACCTGCGATCCTAGAGCGCCCCCGCCGCCCGGGGGGAAAGAGAGCGCGAGCGCGCTGAGCGGAGAACGCGACGACCACGCGTCCTCGCCTGCCCGCCGGCCGGGAGGCCCTGAGCCGGCCCATGGGGAGCGGGTGCCCGGCACCGGCCAGCACGACTGCCGCCGCCTGTGCCGCTCCCGGCCCGTGAAGCCCAGGTAAGCGCCAAGACGGGACCCCGGGGGATTTCAGAGGGAGCAGGTCCCCGTGCCTCTGAGCCGGACCGCACGTCCCAACGTCCAGAAGTTGGGATACCCCTAACAGGAGCCAGAGCGAGTGAGAGGGGCAGTCCGGGAAAACCCGGCCGCGCTCTCCCACGGGTCCCGCGTCGCTCTTCTAGGGCTTAGTCCGGTGGCCGAGGGGACCGCGCCTAGAGAGCGCTGCCGCTCTGGTGCCACCTGTCATCCCGGTCCCTCGCACGCATTCACGTTCAATTTTCCCTCCTTTGCCTCTGTCTGGGGCCCAGCCCTCTTTCCCCGCCTCCTTCCCTTCCCACCGCCAGGCTGCAGTTACCCTCCGCGCCCTGGCACTG
This sequence comes from Dasyprocta punctata, assembly GCA_004363535.1. Classification (NCBI taxonomy): domain Eukaryota; kingdom Metazoa; phylum Chordata; class Mammalia; order Rodentia; family Dasyproctidae; genus Dasyprocta; species Dasyprocta punctata. The sequence continues at coordinate 50,921 of RJWM01002341.1, read as the reverse complement.
GGGCTGGGCTAAGGCTGCTCACCCATCCCTGTGGAGCCTCCTAGTTAATGCCTTCTCATGTGCTGGCCCACCCCTCCTCTCGGTAGGCACCAAGATCCTAGCCCCCAGCAGCATTCCCCGGCTCTACTAGAGAAGCCAAGAAACTAGGGCCTGGGAAGAGGCAGGGGCAGGGCCGCCCAGGTGTGGGGAGACAGCAGCCAGCAGCCCTGGCTGGATGCCCTCCTGGTGACAGTGACGGTGACTCCAGCCTGCCTGGCCTGCACTCCCGGCCCTGCAAGCCTGGCTAGGGTTGGGGACTGGGACAAGCGAGCAGCATCCCTGACTCAGACTGCAGCTTGTCCTCTGAAACCCAAGCCCCACTTTACACCAGGGCTCACTGAGGCTCAGGGGGTGACAGATTCACCCAAAGTCACCCAGCAGGTGGTTGAGTCAGGGCCTCCCACCTTCTTGCTCCCTGACCTCCTCCTTGGCTGGTGACCAGGTTCCTGGCTCAATGAGGCCAGAACATGTCACCCCAGAAATGGCAGCCTTTGCTGAATTCGACACTCCAAATTCAGGTGGAGGCCAGAATTAAAGGGATCCTGGGCAGAATCCCTCTGGCCACAAATGGTAATCTGCTTGGTGCCTTGCTGTGGACTGGCACTCACCTCAACTGGTTTGAACCACTTTGGTGCTGCCAGTGTGGTGCCCATTCTGTGCCAGCAGCAAGGTGCTTGGGTCATGTGTACGAGGAGCTCATGCTTTGGTGGTTATGCTTCAGGGATCCCCCTGGGAGAGCCCCATGAGGGCAAGAGAGGGATGGCAAGTACGCCCAGCTTCCTGAAGGACACCTCTGCCTGGGAGAAGACAGTCCTTGAGAATGGCATCGTGGGACAGGAGCCGGGCACTCCACCAAGAGACGGCCTGCGTCATGGGTCACTGTGCCTGGGAGAGCCTGCACCCTTCTGGAGAGGCGTCCTGAGCACCCCAGACTCCTGGCTTCCCCCTGGCTTCCCCCAGGGCCCCAAGGACACACTCCCACTGGTGGAGGGCGAGGGCCCCCAGAATGGGGAGAGGAAGGCCAGCTGGCTGGGCAGCAAGGATGGACTGCGCTGGAAGGAGGCAATGCTGGCCCACCCGCTGGCCTTCTGTGGGCCAGTGTGCCCACCTCACTATGGCCCCCTCATTCCTGAGCATAGTGGTGGGCAGCCCAAGAGTGACCCTGCGGCCTTCAGGCCCTTACACTGTCCTTTTCTGCTGGAGACCAAGATCCTGGAGCGAGCTCCCTTCTGGGTGCCCACCTGCTTGCCACCCTACCTAGTGTCCAGCCTGCCCCCAGAGCGTCCATGTGACTGGCCACTGGCTCCACACCCTTGGATGTACCCTGGGGGCCAGCCCAAAGTGCCCTCTGCCTTCAGCCTAGGCAGCAAGGTGAGTGCTGGAGTGGAGCAGGCAGCTGGGGTTCAGCCATATGAGACAGCTCAGTGGTCCTCGAGGAGGCTTCCAGGGCAGCACTAGTCTGCCCCTCCATTCTCTTTTTTTTTTTTTTTTTTTTTTTTCTTCAAGCACTGGGGATTGAACTCACAACCTCGCGCCTGTCACACAGGCGCTTAAGTCACCGAGCCAAACTCCCGGCCCTGGTTTTTTGAGGCAGGTTCACACTGTGTAGCTTAGGCCGGCCTTGTGCTCACGTTGTAGCCCAAGCCGGCCTCGAACTCACAATGCTTCTTCTACCTCAGCCTCCCGAGTGCTGGGATTAAAGGCGTGCGCCCCCACGCCTGGCATGCCTCTCCATTCTGATGAAAAGATAAGGCAGCGCCTACCGGGCACTCACACAGGCAGCTCAGAGCTGTCCCGGGCCCTCAGAGCCGCTCCAGCCCTCTGTCCTTTCCCTGCCCTCAGTCTTTGCAGCCATCAACTCCTGTGCCATCCACCCAGGCCAAGACTTCATGAGCTCTGTCCCTGGCGTGTGTGGCCTTGTCCTGGGGCAGAGGACAGGCAGGCAAACAAGACCTCTCTGTCTAGAAGTGGGATGTGCAGGTGACCTCATGCCCTGTGTTTTGGGCTCCTCCTCCATAGGCAACCTGCAGGCCCTGTCCAGTTTGAGATTTTAAAATATTTAAAAACTAGTGTGGTGCTGAGCATGGTGGCACACCCTTGTCATCTCAGCACTCTGGGAGACTGAGGCAGGAGCATCACAAGTTCAAGACCATTCTGGGCAACATGTAGGAAGACTCTGTCTCAAAATTAAAAAACCAAGTATAATAAAGCCAGTATGGGTCAGGGCACTAAATAATCCAAATACATCCTGAATGTCCTTTGGCTGTGCTAGGCATTAACCCCTTAGCTACTGTATTGTAAAGTCCAATACTGTATTGTAAAAAGTCGGCAAGGGGGGATGATCTGGAGAAACTTGGAGCAGTGGGGAGCCCCATGGGGTACTCAGTGATACCATTTATCACCCGGTCTGTGAGTTCCTCCGTGGTTTCGCAGCTGCAGTGTTTTATTGATGACAATACTGATGTCAGTTCTGCCTGTCTTTAAACACTGGGAACCAAACCAACACTCACTTAACCCTTTCTCCTCTCCTAGAGCTTTTACCACAAGGATCCGAGCACTCTCAGGCTGGCAAAGGAGCCCTCCTTGGCAGCGTTGGAACCTAGGTTGTTGGGCTCAACCCCTGGTGGGCTTGTGCAGCGAACCCGAGAGGCAGAAGGCCCCTCATTCCACCAGAGGGAGGGAAATCCAGGAGCTGGCAGGCCGAAGAATCTTTGCTCACTTTTCCTGGGACATTCAGACACTGTTCCCCGGACCCCCTGGCCCACCTATCCTCCTGGTCTGGTCCATACTCTTGGCAACGTCTGGACTGTGCCAGACAGTGGCAGTCTGGGGTACCAGCTAGGGCCACCCGTCACACCACGGTGCCCCTCTCCTGGGCCTCCTACCACCCTGGGGGGCTGTTGCTCATCCCACCCACCTGCTCGAGAGGGGGATGTTGGTCCTTGTGGGAAATGCCAAGAGGGCCCGGAGGGAGTTACCAGCGGGTCTGCTGAGTCCAGCGAGGAAACAAGCAAGGTCGGGGGTCCCAGGGCCTGTCCCCCGAGCCACCACACCAAACTCAAGAAGACGTGGCTCACACGCCACTCAGAGCAGTTTGGGTGCCCAAGTGGCTGGCCTGGGGACGAGGAGAGCCCAGCTTCCCAGTCCCGGGCCCTCAAAAGAGCAGGCAGCCCTGAGGTCCAGGGAGCCATGGGTGGCCCAGCCCCCAAGCGCCCACCTGACCGTTTCCCAGGCACCATGGGCCAGGGGCCCAGGGTTTGGCAGGAGGAGCTGGACACATCAGTAGGGAGCAAGGCGGAGGCGGAACAGCAAGGTGCACAGAAAGGTAAGGAGGGCAGAGGGCTGCAGGGAGGGGGAGGAGGGGCTGGGCTCTGCGGGGGAGGGGCCCCATGGGCCCTTCAGGAGTGGATCACACCAGCTGTCAGGTCTCCTGCCTGGATCCCAACCGCTCTGGGGCGCCTCAGCATGTACAGCCAGAGCATTCCAGCAAGTGGTTTCCCTCTCCCTCTGTCCCTGCCAAGTCATGGTGCTTTGCTGGCAGTGCAGTGAATGGTATGGTTCAGAACCTGAGCCCTTGAATCAGGCTACTGGCTTCTGATGACCTTGTGTGAGTTACTTCACCTCTCCAAACCTCAGTTCATCTATGAAATGGACATAAAGATGGTACTGACCTCATGAAGACCGCTCCAAGGACCGACGACTATAACAAGTTCCATCAAAGGCACTGAAGAATCTGTAGCACTTAGTAGACATTCAATAAGTGTTCACTGCTCTGATATATTTGTACCACAAATCTGGTTGGGACATTTTTGTCTCTGGAAGGACCTCCTGTCCTGCCTGTCTTGGTCAACTGGATCATGAAGGTTGTTTGGACTGTTAAGACCTAGAGTCTTCTGCTACCCTGTCCTTCACCAAGGGTCCTGGCACTGCCAGCCTCAGTTTTGGCTCTTCTGGATTACTTCCTTTCTCGGAGTCCTAGAATTACTTCCTTTCTTGGAGTTCTGTGCTGCTGATGGATCTCATGCACCATCCCCGTGGCATTGCCCCGTGCCCCTGCAGCTGGCACACGTCTGTCTGCAGCGGGCCTTGCCATGATCTGGACTGAGAAGTTGTTGGCTCCCTTGTCTTCTTGGGTTACTGCACCTGTGGCCTGTGTTGAAACTGGCCTTCTCATTTTCCGGCACCCTCTGTCCGTCCATCTACATCCACCCTGGATTGTCTCCTCACTTTGTCATGCAGCCAGCAGTGTTACTAAGCCCTCAGCAGAGCTCTCAAAGTCTACACCGACTGAATCCTGCACTTGTGTGAGGACCATCGCCCCAGCTGCCCCAAGTCTTGAGCTCAACATCCCAGACAACCCCTTCCCTGGGCATCAATCTGTGCCAGGGCAGTCTCAAGCCATGGCACAGCATGTGTGTGAACCTTCTAGCTGCTTGGAGCCCTCTCTCTGGTTCCCATGATGCTTTGCAGGCTGGGGTGGGGGCTGGCCTAGTTGTGTGTGGACTGAGTGGATACTAAGGCTAGTGGATACTAAGAAGCTGCCAGAGGCCTCCCAAGCCTATGATCTACCCCGGACAGGCTACCCTGGCCATCAGGCCCCCCAGAACCCACCCATCACCTCCCAGGGCTCTTGCAGACACTCGTCTCAGCCCTGTTTCCCCCACAAGCCCTGCAGCTCTCAGAGCACTGGGTTGTACCAGGTTTTACATGTCCCAGCATCCTGCCCCGCCCCACCCAGGCAAGAGCCTTAAAACTCAGTCTCCTGACCAGCTGCATTGTCCCCTCAGGACCCCGAGGTGGCAGGGCCAGCCTCCAGGACCCCAGGCCTCAGGACACACCTGGCCTGGCTCTCTTGGCGGGCGTCACTCAATGCCACAACTGTGCTCAGGCAGCTGGAGAGGTAGGAGCACTGGCCTGCCACTCCCAGGAAGCACAGAGGTGAGTGCAACCCTTGCTGCCCAGTACCCTCTTCCCTTCCCAGGGAGGGCCTTCCTCATGCTCTTCTGCCTGTCTGCAGGCCACCTATGGGCGCCGAGCTGCAGCAGGAGGAAGACTCCGAGGAGGGAGAGGGGTCTGGCTCTGACGTGCTCAGCATGGGCCTCGCCAAGCATCTACTGAGTGGTTTGGGGGACCGCCTGTGCCGCCTGCTGCGCAGGGAGCGGGAGGCCCTGGCCTGGGCCCAGCGTGAAGGTGAGCCGGCCCTCCCTCCTGCGTCTGCGTGGGGGCCAGCAGGCTCTCTCCGCCCCGCCAACCTGTGGGTTCCCAGGCCTGCCATGACCTCAGAGGAGCTCCCACCCTGCCCTGTGCTTATGCCTGACTTGGGCTCTTAGTCAACGCTGAGGTTTCTGGCCTGGGTGGGGCGGGGCAGGATGCTGGGACATGTAAAACCTGGTACAACCCAGTGCTCTGAGAGCTGCAGGGCTTGTGGGGGAAACAGGGCTGAGACGAGTGTCTGCAAGAGCCCTGGGAGGTGATGGGTGGGTTCTGGGGGGCCTGATGGCCAGGGTAGCCTGTCCGGGGTAGATCATAGGCTTGGGAGGCCTCTGGCAGCTTCTTACAGCACCAGAGTGGTTGTCATAGACAGAACTCCTGGCCTGGCTGCCTGTCGATCCCTGGGTGATTGCTGGTGGCTCCTCTTCCCCAGCAAAGGCTGCCCCCCAGTTTCTTCAGGGTTTCTGTGGGCTCTGGCCAACCCCGGCCTGGATTCCCAGCACACACACCATCATCCTTTACTTCCCGGATCACCCAAGCTTGTTGGTCCCCTGGGGCCTTGGCACTGGCTGTGCCCTCAGTCTGGAATGCCCTGCTCCTCCCTTCCTTCCTGGTGCATGAAAACTTACTCATCCATCAGGTCCATTCAGAAGCTGCCCCACCTTTCAGATGCCCTCGTGGAGGGTCTGTGGGTCCCCTGTGCCCACCTGGGATACAATCAGGTGTTTGTCAAATGCGTGCCCAGAGGCACCTTTCCCACCTACCAGCGAGAGCCTGGGCTGAAACTTGGCTCTTAACAGAATCCATACCTTTACATAAGGACAGGGGTGGCCCTTCGAGGTTTCTTCCTCTACAATACAGTATCGCCTAGGGGACGGGCCACCTAAGTAGTGGCGTGCCTTTCCGTTTCTGGTAGCACATAGGGCTTGGGAGGGAGGGAGGCAGACGAGGCAGACGAATGTGCTGGAAGTGGTGCAGATTAGTAATTCAGGTCCAGTGAGGAAATCCCTGGGCCAGGGGGAGGCAGACTGGGGTCTTGGGGGACTTGTGGGAGAGGTGGCCTCCAGGGGGAGGCCCTGGATGTGGCTGTTGAGTACCAAGAGGGGAATGGCTAAGGTCTGTCCCTGTCTCCCTTCTCCATTGGGGCTCGGTAGAAACTTCTTGCTTCTCACCTCTCTAGCTGGAGGCTGAGCTCCCCAAAGGGCCATCACCTTCAGCCCTCTGACCCTGCACTTTCTGTGCTCAGCAGGTCAGGGGCCAGCTGTGACAGAGGACAGCCCAGGCACCCCACGCTGTTGTAGCCGCTGCCACCATGGACTTTTCAACACCCACTGGAGATGCCCCCGCTGCAGCCACCGGCTGTGTGTGGCCTGTGGGCGCATAGCCCGTGCAGGGAAGGCCAAGGAGAAGGCAGGTAGGAACCCGGCAGGGAGGGAGGCCAAGGCCGGACTGCTGGCTCCAGGGCGTGCTGCTGTGTGGGGCTACCTCTCCCCTCCCCAGTCCAGCTCCAGCCTTAGCCACCACTGCCCACTGCCCCTTACAGCAGACCCTTCCTTCTCCCCAGATCAGAGGGCCTTGTCTGTGTCCTTGCCCACCCTTAACAAAAGTGGCGAGCCTACTCTAGGCTTCCCATTTTGCTCAACTTGCTCCTTTTAAAACCTGTTGTAACACGCTGAGGCAGGTATTATTGCTTCCCTTTTCCAGATGAGAAAAACCTGGAGAGGTTAAGTGACTTGTGCAAGGTCACAGAGCTAATAAATGTTGCAGCCAGGACCCAGCCTCATCTTCTGATTCCACCCTGTTCTTGCCATCGTTCTCAGCTTTCTCCCTCTTGGCTCCTCTTGCCCACCCAAGGTCTTGAAGTGTCCCAGTGTCCCAATGGACATGGCCAAAGAACAATTCCAGAATCGGAACGCTCTCTGCCATATGACCACCTTGCAAAGCATCCAAGCGTGTGAAACCTCTGAACTCTGCAGAGTCCTATGTCGCTATGTACCCAAGCTTCTCCAGAAGCGGAAGCTTGATGGAATTTTTGTTTGTTTGTTTTTGTGGCACTGGGGATCAAACTCACAACCTCGTGCCTGCCAAGTAGGCGCTTAAGTCACTGAGCCAAACTCCCAACCCTAGTTTTTTGAGGCAGGGTCGCACTATGGAGCTCAGATTGGCCTTGCGCTCACATTGTAGTCCAAGCCAGCCTCGATCTCACAACGCTTCTCCTACCTCAACCTCCCGATGCTGGCATTAAAGGTGTGCACCACCATGCCCAGTGGAATTTTTTTATACTAGAGACTAAACCCAAGGCCTTCGTACTGAGTGATATCCTCAGCCTTTTAATTTTTTTTTTTTTTATTTTTAAAGACACAACCTTACTAAATTGTTGAATTGCCCAGGTTGGTCTCAAACTTGCATCTTCCCACCCCAGCCTCCCAGAGTGCTAAGATTCTAGGCATGTGCCACCATGTCCAGCTCGATGGCTGGTTGAGCCCTGATTTAAATATCATGTCCTGGGCTTTCTTCCTTGACCTTAACCTGTGGTTGCTGTGCTTTCTTAGTCTGCAGCTTCTCCCTCCCACCCTGCAGGCTCTCAGGAGCATTCCCTGGAGGAGTGTGCTCAGGAGGCTGGGCACCCTGCCTGTTCCCTGGTGCTGACCCAGTTTGTCTCCAGCCAGGGTGAGCCAGCAGGAGGGGTGGGGCATGCAGCGGGTGGGTCCTGAGGGAAACCAGCTTCCTGTCTGGCTGTGCCTGACCCTGGTGCTCCGCCCTCCCCCTTGGAGAGGTCAAGCATCTGGCCTGCTAGCATCACCAAACTCCGTCTCTGTCTCCACCCCAGCTTTGGCAGAACTGAGCACCGCAATGCACCAGGTCTGGGCCAAGTTTGACATTCGAGGGCACTGCCTCTGCCAAGCTGATGCCCGAGTGTGGGCACCTGGGGCTGGGGGACAGCAGGTAAGAAACAGGGCATGGCCAAGGTGCTGAGGACTAGTGTATGTGCCCCAGGATGGAGCAGGTGCTTGCAAATGGCTGGCCTTTTTTGCAAGGGGTTTGGATGAAGCGGGACATTCAACCCAGGAAATTGGGCCACATCCTCCCTGCTCCTGGGAATTAGGACCCTTGCAGCCCACACTAGCACCTGGCCCCTCTTCCCCACATCCCTACCGGAAGTTCTCATGCTCTCTGAGCCTGGAGTCCTGGCCCCTTTGTACATCTTCTAGTTCAGCACTTGCCACCTCCTCCTAGAGATGCTCAAGGGTGTGGCCATGACCCCAGATGTGGCTCTTTTGGTGACTCATCCGTTCACCCACTGTGTACCCCCAGCACTTAATGCATAGTGCAGGTGCTCAGCATGCATCGTTCAAGGTTGTTAAGAAGTTCATGTTTTTATGATAAAAGTTATCCATTCAAGAAATAGTTCATTGGAGTCAGGTGTGGTGGCACATGTCTGTAATCCCAGCACTCCAGAGGCTGAGGCAGGAGGATTGTTGCGAGTTTGAGACCAGCCTGGGCTACAAAGCGAGTTCAAGGCCAGCCTGAAATGCATAGTGAGACCCAGTCTCAAAAAATAGGGCCAGGGATTTAGCTCAGTGGCGTAAGGGCCTGCCTGGCGGGTGCGAGGTTGTGAGTTTGAACCCTGGTACCAAAAAAAAAAAAAAAGAGTTCATTAACTGGGCATCATGGCACACAACTGTAATCCTGGTACTCTGGAAGCTGAGGCAGGAGGATCACCTCGAATTTGAGGCCATCCTGGGCTACACAATGAGTTTGAGGCCAGCCTGAACTACACAGTTAAGCCCTGTCTCCAAAAAAAAGGGAAAAAAAAGTTCATTAAATGCACTCTATGTAGCAACACACTGTTGCCAAGTACCCATTGTGGAAAATTTGGAAAACATAGACAAGTACAAAGGAAAAAAAAAAAACCAAAACAATAAGATCTCTCATGCCATTATCAACATTTTGACATACTTTTTTGCAGTCATTTGTCTATCTTTTTATTCACTTCTATTCCAGTATACATTACACCATTCAGCAAAGTCCATGCACAGCTTTATCCCTCCTAACATTATGTGCTATAATACTTTGCCCCTGTGCATACAATTTGAAGGCCTGCAAATGTCCTGCATTAATTCTTATAGGTTGAGTTGAATTGTGTCTATCATTTTTTAAATCTCTGGCTGGACTGGGGGGTGGTGTGGGTTTAACAGAAGGAGCCGACAGAGAAAACTCCCCCAACTCCACAACCTTCCTGCAATGGGGATTCCAACAGGACCAAGGACATCAAAGAGGGTGAGTGGTTCCCTGCACCCCTTGGGTGGTGCCAGCTGCTGGCTGGGCTGGAGGCTGAGGTGCGAGGGCAGCAGCAGTAGGACTCTCTGGGAGTGACTTGGGTTGCTTTGGCAAACACCCTCTCACCCATGGCCAACAATCTCCATCACTGCCCTGGGGCCAGCCCTCCCGCACCCCCTCCAGCCCCTCTTCCTCTTCAAAGGTTTCTGAGCTGCCTTCTCCAGCAGTGCTGTGGGGAGAAGACAGCCCCAGGACTCAGCAGACGGGGGGATGTTGGGAGGACAGAGCAGATCGGCCAGCAGATGAGGGGAGCCATCTGTCAAGGGAAAAATGGGAACAACATGGGAAGCCCCTCACCATGTTTCTCCCTGACTCCAGAGACCCCAGACTCTACTGAGACCCCAGCAGAGGACCGAGCCAGCCGAGGGCCCCTGCCTTGTCCCTCTCTCTGCGAACTGCTGGCCTCTACTGCTGTCAAACTCTGCCTGGGGCATGAGCGCATCCACATGGCCTTTGCCCCCGTCACGCCAGCCCTGCCCAGCGTGAGCAAGGGCTGGTGGGGAGGCTGGGAACCTGGGGTCCTGAGGCTGATCGGCCCTCTCTGCGGGGCCTGCGGGGTCCTGAGCCTCCTGTCCCTCCCTTCCCACAGGACGATCGCATCACCAACATCCTGGACAGCATCATCGCGCAGGTGGTGGAGCGGAAGATCCAGGAGAAGGCCCTGGGGCCAGGCCTGCGAGGTGGACCAGGCCTTCGCAAGGGCCTCGGCCTGGCCCTGTCTCCAGTGCGGCCCCGGCTGCCTCTTCCTGGGGCCTTGCTGTGGCTCCAGGAGCCCAGGCCTCGGCACTGCTTCCACCTGTTCCAGGAGCACTGGAGGCAGGGCCAGGTGAGCCGGACTTCCCTCTCCCCAGGGCCTGAGTCTGAGGTTCTGGAGCCACTCCTTAGCATCCAGCCATGGCAGGGCTCGCTCCATCCTCCTGTGCCCCGCTTCTCTCCTCACCCAGCCCGTGTTGGTGTCAGGGATCCAGAGGACGCTGCAAGGCGAGCTGTGGGGGCTGGAAGCTCTCAGGGCGCTTGGAGGCCAGGTGCGGGCGCTGACCGCCCTCGGGCCCCCACAGCCCATGGGCCTGGACAGTGCAGCCTTCTGGGAGGGATTCTCCCGGCCCGAGGGTAAGTATCCCTGATGTGGACTACAGGGAGCTGGGTGCATGAGTCCAAGGGTTGGGGTGACAAGGGGACCCCAGAGTGATCCAAGTGGCACTGAAAGCAGGACGAGAGCAGATACTGCTGCCAGCCCTGGAGGTCCTCCAGAGTCCAAGGGCATTCTGTCTCTTCCCCCAGGTCGCCCAAAGTCAGATGAGGGCTCTGTCCTCCTGCTGCACCGAGCCCTGGGAGATGAGGACGCCAGCAGGTGTGTGGGATACTGAGAACCAGCCCCGCTCCCCAGCCCCAGCCCCTCCATATCCACCCTACCCTCCGCCTTCACCTCCACCCCTGCCAGGTGACCCTCAGCACTCCCAGCTTGCCCTCTGGGAGTTAAACCAACAGTGGGGGCTCTGGCTTGGGCTGGGCCCACTGAGCGTGACCCCTGCCACCCACAGGGTGAAGAACCTGGCCTCCAGCCTGCCACTCCCAGAGTACTGTGCCCACCATGGGAAACTCAACCTGGCTTCCTACCTCCCACCGGGCCTCGCCCTGCATTCGCTGGAGCCCCAGCTCTGGGCGGCCCATGGTGAGTGCCTGCCACTCCAGCCTGCTCCCTACCGCACCTCACCCCTGTCATTTTGGGGCACTCGGGTGTCAGAGCTAAGGTCCTGGAGACTTGAGTGCTTCTCTTACTCCATTTCCACCTCCACATAGGCGTGAGCCCGCTTCGTGGACACCTGGGGACCAAGAACCTGTGTGTGGAGGTGGCTGACCTGGTCAGTGTACTGGTGCATGCAGAGGCACCGCTGCCTGCCTGGCACCGGGCACAGAAAGGTGGGTCCTCAGCTGGGGACAGGAGAGAGGACACCACCAAAGCGGGAGTCCATCTCATGTGCCCTGGGCGCACCTGAACTGTGTCTCTCCCACAGACCTCCTTTCCGGCCTGGACGGGGAGGGACTCTGGTCTCCGGGCAGCCAGGTCAGCACTGTGTGGCACGTGTTCCGGGCCCAGGACGCCCAGCGCATCCGCCGCTTTCTCCAGATGGTGAGGAGGGAGCTCCGAGCCCTCACCCTGCGCCCACCTGGCCTGGCAGTGTGTGGTCCCTGCCTGCTCATTGCCCACCCCAGCCCCTCCGGGGAGCTGCACAGCCCCTACCCATGCAGACAGCCCAGAGAAGGGACCCCAAGTCTGTGACAGGGCTCAGAAGAGCAGGAGGGCACAGCAGCAGCGTCGGGGCTTCAGGACAAGATGGGCAACAGTGGGTGCTGGCTGGGCACTGTCCTAAGGGCCTTGGGTACATTTTATCAGCCAGTAGTCCCTTGCTGCCCCTAGGCGGGAATGGCCGCTTTGTCACGTTGCTGGCAAGAAAACCAAAACTCAGTGAAAGAGCTGGGATCCGAGCGCATGGTTCCATCCTATTACTACCCCATGCCTCTCATGGGGCCAGCAGCCTCCCTTCCTGGGCTTTGGGTTGGGGGTGCTGGCAGAAGGTCAAGGGGGTGGGCCCTGATGCTCCCATTTCCATGGTTCCATCCTATAAGGGGAGACTTTCGGGAAGGTGCTGGCTGGGAAGATAGCTGAGGGAGACAGGCTGGCAGGTGGAGGGAGGGACCCAGCCATGATAGGAGGCAGGGGAGGGAGAAGAGGCTGGGAAGTGGTTCGGAGGCAGAAAACTCCAGAAAGGTAGGGTAGGTGGGCAACCAAGGTTAAGGTTAGGATGAAGCTGGGCAAAGTGGCAACATGCTTGTAATCACAGCACTTGGGAGGCTGAGGCAGGAGACTCTCAGTTCAAGGTCAATCTGGGCTACATAGTGAATTCAAGGCTAGCCCGGACTTCATAATGACACCCTGTCTCAAAACAACAAAAAGGCTTTAAAGTCCAGTTGAGCCCAGTCTTGCAGGGAAAAGACTTCTACAAGTGTCACCCTCTGAGTCGGGCACACACATAGACATGCAGATGCCAGTGCCTCACCCTGCACCCCATCCCCACCCCGGCCCACAGGCGCGCACATCTGCAGATGTGCACCCAGATGCTGGGGCGTGCAGAGGGAGCAGGCCGAGGCACACTGTCACAGGCAGCTGGCCCACGTCCGGTCTGGGTGCAGCTGGCAGTGGGCAGTCTCCTGTGACCCAACAGGATGATTCACGGGGGAGCTCTGTGGGCCACATTCTCACTGGGTGGCCTGGGAAACACTGCTATAGACCCAGGATGGGCCTGACCTTGGGGCAGAGGACGCTTGGCACCTGGCTGGGACTCCCCTGGACTCCAATTTGGTTTCAGTCCACCAGCCTCCCCGGCTCAGTCTCATAGTCCAGGGACCATGACCACCAGGTCTTAGCTGAAGGGGGCGGAGTCAGCGAGCAGCTGGCCAGCCCGAGCCTGATGCGCGTGCGCACCCCTGCAGGCGTTGCCCTGCGCACCTCCTCTGGCCTCACGAGTCCCTGCCTGCCTAGCAGCTCCTGCTCCAGCCCGGCTGGCGACGGCCCCCGTAGCTGTGTCAGCTGTGGAGCCCCGGCCTGGACAGACAAGCCTGTCCACCCACTGGGAATGGGAGCTCCTGAGCAGCCTTGCCCTTTCTGGTCCAGGATGTTACTGACTCCCTGGGGTGGGGGTGGAGTGACAGTCTCCAGGGGACACAGCTACCTGCTCACCCACAGTTTAGCACACAGTGCGGGCTGTTCACACGACTCCAGGTGAAGAGCTTCCGGTGTAGCCGGTCTATGAATGGGGCTTCTGCGGGACATCTGCCTGGGTTTTGGAGAAGGGGTGCCATGGGCGGGGGGCGGGCAGTTCAGGGCCACTGAGGCTACGAAGGGTACCCAGCCCGGGAAAAGCAGGGATTTAGACCCCCAGCTGGAGTGCCCTTAATCCTTTCCTCTAAGCTCCTTGCAGCCGAATGTTTGTTCCCTTAAGCTGAGCCGCCTCGGCCCCTCACCACCAGCCCCTCTCTCTCCCGGCCATGCCCTCCCCTGCCTGTCCTTTCAGATTCGGCCCTTCCGCTATCTCCTGCTCCCCCAGCTCCTGTGAAGCCCCTGCCCCTGCCCTCCTGCAGCCCTGCTCTGCATTCCCACCTGGGCTCATCTAGACTTCTCTTCTTTGAGGTGTGCCCGGCTGGGGCAGGGACCCTGGAGCCCGGTGCCCCAGGCAGCTGCTACTTGGACGCAGGGCTGCGGCGGCGCCTGCGGGAAGAGTGGGGTGTGAGCTGCTGGACCCTGCTGCAGGCCCCTGGAGAGGCTGTGCTGGTGCCCGCGGGGGCACCCCACCAGGTGCTTTCCTGGCGGGGAGGCTCTATGGAGAGATTGTACTTTCATCAACAAGATCACCCCCAGGGCCAGGCAGCGTCTCTCTGTGCCTGAGAGTTAGTGGGGCAGCCATGGGGCCCACTTGGGGAAGAGGAGATGGAGAGGCTGAGGGGTCTTGAAGTCAGAGATCCGGTCTGGCTGCAGGGTGCTGATGGGGCACCTGTCCCTCTGCTGTGCCTTTGGCCGTGCCCTGTGGGGTGCTTGGTGCTGCACCTAGGGGCCCTGTTCCCCGGGAGTTGGTGGGGTTCATCAGAGGGAGGAGAGCTCAGGAGCAGAGGGAGCTGTGTGACCTGAGCCTCGCCTGACTGTCCTGCCCACCTCCTCCCTGGCACAGGTACAAGGCCTGGTGAGCACAGTCAGCATCACCCAGCACTTCCTGTCCCCCGAGACCGCTGCCCTCTCCGCTCAGCTCTGCCACCAGGGACCTAGCCTGCACCCTGACTGCCGCCTGCTTTACGCCCAAGTGAGTGTGACACTGGCCAGCAGGCTGGGTGTGATGTCCAAGTGCCCTTGGGCAGGGCAGGTTCAGCTCTGCCAAGCGGGCAGCCAAGCTGTCCGTGCAGAGGAAGGCTGATCTTGGGTGTGGGGACCCTGGGGTCCCTGGCACATGACTAAAAGCGCTTTATCCTCTTTTTCCTAGATGGACTGGGCTGTATTCCAAGCAGTGAAGGTGGCCGTGGGAACATTAAAAGAGGCTAAATAGGGGACCCCTGGTGTCTGGGGGAGGGAGTGGTGGGCAGGTAGACCAGGTGCTCAGGCCAGACATATCTTCATCAGGGAATGGCACTGGGGGACTTAGGAATTTTGGGCCAATCCCACAAACACCACTCTGCACCCCATTCCTTGCCCTTGTCCTGGCGGTAAAGCCAACAACCATAGTGCCACTGACATACCTGCCCAACGCAGGCTGGCACCTGCTCCACCCTGTGCCCCTCTCCATGGTACCAGGCTGTATTTTGGGGAACCTTACTCCTTCCCATCCCTGTGCCGCAATCCAGGAGACAAACAGCCCTTCCCTGGGGGACCTCGGGAATTATTCTGGCTTAAGCAACACTTTCTTCTGCTGCCTCGTCCCTACCTGTGTCCCAGGCTCTGCTTAGACCATCTACGCTCTCACTGGGCTCCTGGGCTCCTGTGCGCTGCGGCCATGCTGGACTAGGGGCCACAGAAATCCTGCCTTCTTGCCAGAATTGCTGTTAAGTGTGGGGGACAGGGCATCAGGGACTGCCCAGGCTGGAGGGAATGACATGGGCCATGCCACCTTGTCCGCACTCCAGCCTCCCACCTCCCTCCTTACTGTGTGATTTCCATTAAAATCTGTTGTTTTGTGATGTTGCCAATGTGGTTGGCCCTGCTTTTGCAGGCCACATGGTTTGGGAAGGGAGGAGAAACAAGGAGATTTGCCCTGGAGCAGAAGCACACAGAGAAGGGCAGGCAGGGGAATGGGGGTCCCCTCAAATACCCCTGCCTGCTTTTCCTCTGGGAGCCTGGAGCCTTGCAGGGTGCTGCCCACCCCCCAAGATGCCCCTGACTGTGACAGCAGATGAGGAAGAGTCCCGGGCACAGCACTGAGTAGCCTCCCTGTGCGGCATCAGCTGTGGATTCCAGAGCCCCGCTGTCCCCGCAAACTCCAGGCCACCGGCCTCTCCTGTCTGCCCCACACCAAAGGGAGACACAGGGGAGCCTGTGCCCCACCCCTCTGCCCATGTGGCCATGGCCTGGGGACTGAGCTTCCCCGCCTCAGACGCTGCTGCTATCCCCCCTGCCCCGTCCCTACGGCCCTGGTGTGGCTCAGTCCTCTGCCCCCTGCCCCATGTATTTCTACCCCATCAACGCGCCACCTCTGGTCATACCTAATTGTTCCTGCTGTGGTTTGGGGGATTTTTTTATTAAATAAAATTTTTTATTATAACTGTAACCTATGTTGAGAACATTTGGAAAATAAGACAGCCACCTGACACCCATCTCTACTCACCCCTGACCCAACCACCCTGAATATTTGGGTGGATTTCTTTCTAGCATCTTCTCCAGGCATCTGTTGTGCACATGGTTGAATTGGGGCATCTCATACTTGGGTTTTTTCTCTTAACACAGGGTTGGAATCATTTTCGGTGTTGCTGCCTAGTCTTCAGTTTTAAGTGGCTGCTTGTATTTCATTAATCAGCAATGCCATGATTTACATAACCATCCCGCATTTAAAAAAAAGTTAAAGCCGGGCATGGTGCACACGCCTTTAATCCCAGCACTCGGGAGGCTGAGGTAGGAGGAGCGTTGTGAGTTCGAGGCCAGTTTGGGCTACAATGTGAGCGCAAGGCCGGCCTGAGCAACATAGTGCGACCCTGCCTCAAAAAACCAGGGCTGGGAGTTTGGCTCAGTGACTTAAGCGCCTGTCTGCCAGGCACAAGGTTGTGAGTTCAATCCTGGTGCCGCAAGAAAAAAAAAAGTTAGGTTTCTTCACTGGAGGTTCAGTTACTTTCACTTTTTCTTAGGATTAAAAAGAAGAAGAAGAAGGAAAAAAAAAAACAGAGAGAATGATGGTTTTCTGTGCTATGTCTTTCTTTTATCTAATGCCTTTCTATTTAAATGATATCTTTTAATCCTGTATCACTATTTTGAGGCAGATAGAATTTATTCCTATTTTTCAAAGGAAGAAACAGGCAAATTGGGGTTAAATAAGTCATCCAAGGTCACACAGCAATTTTAGTGTCAGAGCTGGGATTTGAACCAAATTTTCTGACTCAAACCACCTCATTTATGGTGCAGTCCTAGCGCTTCACAGAATTTAAAGAGAAGCTTGCCCTCTTCTCTGTCCTCCTCCTACTGCATGCACTTTAGAGCTGATCGTGTTCCAGGCAGCACTGGATGACACATTGCTATTTACACCTCACCTTCGAGACTGTGTCCTGACGTCACCCCAGAGCCCAAAATACAGTCCTTCCTGGGAAGATGCTGTTCTGCACTTTGTGCATCAGGGTGGGGCTGGACACGTTGCTGAGCCTCTCTCTCTTCCCCACAAGACCTCATCTTCTCTCCCCTTGTATGGTGGGTCACATCTGGCCACATCTGGTGCTCAGGGGCATATGGGGTGTGACTCACTGTGACCAGCACATGGATGAATACCCATTTGTACTAGGACCGGTTCTGGAAATGGAGTCCACTGAGGTGGGCACTGACCCTGAGACTCAGCCTGGAACACTTGGGGGCAGTGTTTCTCATGAAGACCCCTTGGGCCTCTGCTTCAGTTGGGGACAGCAGCCCACCACCCACCCTCTGCCACAGCCCCTCTCTCGGACCCAGATGAGACAGACACACAAGCCACGGCACCGGAAGTGAGCTTGGGGTGTGCACAGGCAATGCCTGCTTCTCTCTCTTTCTTATAAAATTCCAGCCTTTAATCCCAGCACTCAGGAGGCTGAGGTAGGTGGAGTGCTGTGAGTTCGAGGCTGGCTTGGGCTACAACGTGAGCGCAAGGCTGTTCTGAGCTACATAGTGTGATCCTGCCTCAAAAAACTAGGGCTCGGAGTTTGGCTCAGTGGTTTAAGCGCCTGCCTGGCAGGCATAAGGTGGTGAGTTCAATCCCCGGTGCCGCAAAAAATAAATAAAATTCCAACTTTCTATTTTGAAATAACTTCAGATTTATAGTTGGGCCACTAAGATAGCACAGAAAGTTCCCAATTATCCTTTACCCAGCTTCTCCTAATGGGAACATCTTACATAAACATGGTGCCTTTATTAAAACTAAGCCATTAACATAGATGTGAGCTATCAGCTACATGACAGAATTCACTGGGATTTCACCACTTTTCCCACTGAAGTTCTTTTCCGGGGTCCAACAATGCCTACATCTGACAATGACCCAGGGCTTCCCCAAGGTCACACAGGGAGCCAGTGGCGGAACTTCCCCCCTGCAGCCAGATGTCCTTCTCCCCTGTAGGGCCATTGCCTGCCTCAGCCTCCCTACTCTGTCAAGAGACAGGAATTGCTGCTCTGTAACTGACTCTAGCATCACAGACCCGTGACCTCACCCTCACTGCCTAGCCTTGTCCCTGTCCCCATTCCCATCTCTGTGTCCCCAAGCCTGCCCACCCCAGGCCTTTTTGCCTGGGTGCTCACAACGTGTGCACATGCATGCCCCAAACGGCTGGCTCAGGCTTCACTCCGTGGGGGCATACATGTCAGGCTACTCCTGCCTGCCACGAAGACTGGCCTCCCATTCTAGCAGCATCCTTTCCCTTCTAGGAACAAAGGACACCCACAGTCTTGCTGCAAGTATTTTGTTGCTGTTGTTTTGTTTTTTGGAAAATGTCTCACTATGTAGTTCAGACTGGTCTTGAACTCACTATATAGTTCAGGCTTGGCTCCAACTCAATCTTCCTGCTTCAGCCTCCTGAGTGCTGGGATTACAGGTGTGCACCACCTTGCCCAGCCTAAACCTTGTTTTCATCTCTTTTGCTCCCTCAATTTCTTGCTTCTGTCTCGGGCCCTCCCCACTCTGACCCTTCTCTTCCTCCCAAGGCCTTGAGCAATGCAACCTCTTTGTTGTCTCAGCCAGCACTGCAGGAAGGAGCCTCCAGGCCGTCTGCCTGTTCTCTTGCCTCAGCTCTGGCTCTGAATGGGGCTGAATGCCTGCTCCACAGGAGAGGTGTGCATCCCCCACCCCCTTGATAATGGGGAGTAGAGCCGCGGTTTGTGGCCGCCTCTGTTCTTCTAGGCAGTTAGACCGCCTGGTGTTTATCTTAGGATGCCTCTGAGGCTCCCAGAGCCCTGCCCAGACATGACCTCACTCTCTCTCTCAATTCACCCCTGGGAGGCAGAAAGGAGTCTGTAACTAAGGCTGCCCCACTTCACAGATGGGAATACTGAGGGCTATAAACACAGACAAGGAAAAATATGTTAACAGGTTGCTGTGGGACCCCTGGGTCCTGACCCACACAAGTTTGGTTGTTTGGGGCATGGGAGTTCTTAGAACTACAACTGAGCAGAGATCCACAAGTCTTCAAAAATTTTTGGGCCCAGGAGACACACTCCACCACCTGACCCAGAGCCCCGGCTGCTGGGAACATTTAGCAGCAGCAGTACATGAGAAGGGACCTAAGGACGCCAGTGCCACTCGGCTGGGACTCCTGACAGCGGTGCCCAGTTGTAGGGCAGCCCGTTTTCATGTGGGAGCAACAAGGGCTGCAGCTGCAAGGGCCTGGCCTGGAGAACTGGCAAACAGCCTGGCGACAGTGCCCACACGGCACAGCCCACACAGCGCCTTCCTGCACACCTTGGCTTCCCAACACCCTGCAAAATGAGGGATGTTATGACCTTACAGCACAGATAAGGAAACCGAGGACACAGCTTACCCAGGGGCACAGACAGAGCCAGCCAGCCAACAGTGGCTGGACCATCTGGCTTGAAGTTCAAAGCTCTGTCAACATCACCAAGCTTCTGGCCCCCCATCCGGCCACCGAAGGGAGGTGTACAAAGCCAGCAGGAGGGAGGAAGGGGAGGCCCGGACAGCGTGGGGAGCCTAAACTTGGCTTGCTTGCCGATTCTTTCCAGCTGGCTCTGCTTTCTGTCCTGACAGGAGGTTAAAGGAAGCTCTGAGGAGGAAAGGTCAGGCTGGGAGAGAAGCCGGAGCCGCCCAAAACAACCCATACCCTGTTCCCCACGTCCCGGCCCTCCATGGGCACAGTCTGCAGAGGAGAGACGGGACGCTGCAGGGGAGATGGGGCGGGTAGGGGGCTCTGAGGAGGGCTGCTGACTGCTGCCTCGTCATCCCCATCCCAGACCTGCCTCCTCCCTCCTCTGTCACATCTTCTGCCCAAACTAGCCATTTAACACTTAGCCTCCTACCCTCAGGTGACTTTTTATGACATGTCTGTGTCCATCTCTCCAACTAGATCAGAATCTCCAAAGCAGTAGTCTTCGTGCCCGTGACATTCCGGACATTTTAACCAAGTCAGAAGGAAGTTATTTGGGAAGCGATCATCTCGGGCAATGTCCTAGTTTGTTTATGATAAAATTGGACTGCGGGTCCAAGCGACTGGCCCGGGGCTCCGTGACGTCATCGAGCTTGTGACGCCGCTGTCCGCAAAGACGTCCAACACCCTGCAGGCAGGATGACGACATCGTCGGGGCCCGCACGGACAAGTGTGCGTAGGGGAATGAGCGAAGTAGGCGGCGGGAGGCGTCCCGAGAGGGACTGAAAGACAGAGAGGGGCGACACGACGGCAGAAGAAGGTCGAGGGTCCCTAGGGCGCCCGGCGGACGCCCAGCCCCCTCACGAGCTGACCCCGCCCCCTCGGTGACTCCGCGGACTGGCCAATCGGCGCGGGCCGCGGTGACGCGCGACCTATCAGCTTCCGCGTTCGCGCCGGCCGGAGCCCGCAGGGTTGGCGGGTGAGGGCGCAGGAGCCCATGCTTCGCACGCCCCAGCCCGCCCGCCGGCGGGGTCCGCGGGGTCCGGGTCTGCGGCCCCCCCAGGGGACCCGATGGCCTCGGAAAGCCTGGAGGGGGAGCTGGTGGCCGTGCTGGGGGGCCAGGGGCTGCCCGTGCAGCGCTGTGACTCGGAGCCGGCGGGCGAGCCCCGGGCGCCCGTGCGGCTGCGGAGGGACGTCTGCTACGTGGTGCTGGCCGTGTTCCTCAACGAGCAGGTGAGCGTCCCCCGCCGGCCCCGCGGGGCCTCGGGAGCGCGCAGCCAGCCCGGGCGGGCACCGAAGAGCGGCCACCCTCTGTGCGTGACGCTTCCCAGTTCTACAAAGCACTCTCACACTAGGATCTGAGCTCCGCGATCGAGCGGATAGAGCTGAAGGAACAGAGGCCCTGGTTGTCCCTCGCGTCCGCTAGGCCTCAGCTCCTGGGGGAAAGGACTGTGGTCTTCCGCTTCCCTTCCTAGGAGCCTAGCGCGGTGCCCGACGCAGAGTGGGCTCTCATGGCAGGGCTGCCGGGGCTTCTGAGACCTCCTGCCCCCACGGAGAGTAATGGGGAGCGTACAGTGGAGCCTCCTAACCCCTGGGAGTTCTTTTTGGTGCTCATTCCTGTTCCAGGCGATATAACAACAACTACAAGAGCCAGGGCCATAGAGATGGGTCTTGCAGGGTACGGTAGAGGTGGGGGCCAGTTTCAAAGCCCAACCTGACTATGTAAAGCCCATGGGAAGGCAGAAGCTACACGGTGACATAGAAAGGCATAAATCACAGTAGGATAGTGGCAGCCCTCCCTCTGGGCCTTCTCTCCAGCCCCAGAAACAGCTCCCAGGGATCTCAGCCCCTTCCTGTAAAGGAACCTCTCTAAATCCAGTAGATGAATTATTGCAGAGGAGACAGCTGCAGCTGCTAGCCACACAGGCGCTGGACACTGCAAGGTGTCCACCAGAAAGGGAATCTTGGGGCACCATGTTTAAGACCCGGAGAGGCCTCGGTGTAGGGAGAGCTGCTGGCCACAGTGGGTGCTAAGTAAGTCTCTCTCCTGCCCCAGGATGAGGTGCTGCTGATCCAGGAGGCTAAAAGGGAGTGCCGGGGGTCATGGTACCTTCCTGCAGGGCGAATGGAGCCCGGGGAGACCATCGTGGAGGCGCTGCAGCGGGAGGTGAGGGAGGAGGCCGGGCTGCACTGCGAGCCCGTGACGCTGCTGTCCATGGAGGAGCGGGGTCCCTCCTGGATCCGCTTCGTGTTCCTCGCTCGCGCCACAGGTAGGGCCCACCTGGTGGCACGTGAGCTGGAGCTGATTGTCACCTTTCCCCCAGCTTGTCCTCCCGGAAGATGGGCCCCTTTGCAACCAGCCCTATTCTGACTGGTATTGGCCGATTATTGGCTGATTGCAGCCTGAGAGGTCATGGCTGGGGTGCCTGGGTGTTTGTTTACTCTACCAGGCCTGATACTTCTCTTCTTTTGTGGTGGTGGTGGTGGTGGTGGTGGGATACTGGGAACTGAATGAACCCAAGGCCTTTGCTCTCAACTACATCCCAGCCTCTTATTTTTTATTTTGAGACAGGAGTCTCCCTAAGTCACTGTTTCCCAGGCTTGGCTCAGACTTACATTCTTCCTGCCTCAGCCTCCTGGAGTCCACTGCCACACCTAGCTCTTGTACTACTCATAGCACACACCCTCCCCCTCCCTGTCCCTTAAATCTCCCCTAGGTGGAATTCTCAAGACTCTGCAGGAGGCCGATGCGGAGTCTCTGCAGGCCGCCTGGTACCCGAGGATCTCCCTGCCCAGTCCGCTTCGAGCCCATGACATTCTGCACCTGATTGAGTTGGCTGCCCAGTACCGCCAGAAGGCCACACACCCTCTCGTTCTGCCCTATGAGCTGCCCTGCAGTCCGATCTGCCTGCGGCTCGTTGTCACTTTTACCAGTGTCCAGACCGTGTGGGTGCTGGTGGGCATGGTAGGGACACCGCACTTGCCCATCACCGCCTGTGGCTTTACCCCCATGGAGCAGAGGGGTGGCATCAAGGTGGCCATCCTGCGGCTGCTGCAGGAGTGTCTGACCCTTTACAGTTTGACAGTGGAGACCAAGGGGTTGCTTGGATTGCAGCACCTGGGCAGACACCAAACAGATGGCATCTGCTTCAATGTCCTGGTGACAGTGGCTTTTCGGAACCTAGGAAACCATGATGAGCCCCCCAAGGTGCGGGGTGAGAACTACGTTTGGTGGAAGGTGATAGAGGGAGACCTACAGAGCCAGCTTCTCCAGAGGCTCCAGGAATCTGCTGTTGTCCCTGTGAACAGATAGGGAGGGGCCAGTAGGCGTTAGGAACTGGGCAGCTGCGTCCACTACGTGGAACTCTGCCTCCCTCTGAGGCAGGCAGGAGGCTGGCAGTCAGGGATCTTGGTGCACAAGGTGCAGGGCTGGGTCTCCTGGTCATGGGGACTTCATGCAGCCGACCCCCACCTTGCACCTTCAGTGCCTTCAACTGAGCAGGGAACACAGAGCTCAAGAGCCCGACAGACTTGAGGGCACATGGATGCTTCTTCCGGAGTCCAGGAGCTTTCTGAACCCCTTGCCCACCACACTGAAGACCTTCACGCTGATCTTTTTGGACTTAGAAGGGAACACATGGAGGTCCTCAAAAGAGGGACCCATAAAAATTTTTTTAAATAAAAATTAAAAAAAAAAAAAGAGGGCCTCATGCTGAGTAAATAGTGTTGCTTACCCTTCCTTTCCTACCTAAGTGTCTGTCTTGGGAAGAAGAAAGGGGCTTTTGCTGGAACCACTGCTCCCACCGACAGCCACCCAGGGCTTTCCTGACAGCCGCTGTCCACTCCAGCCCAAGCCGCGGGCTGTCACTAGGAAGGAGGTGGTTGTGAGAGAACCAGGTCCCTAATGGAAACACAGCTCAGGCCCCTAGGGGTTGAGCAGTGGGGGTTCCGGGAAGCTGCAGATGGGATGGAAATCAGGCGTGTTTCTTTCCCCCCAACTTTCACGCTCTGATCCCTGCCCACCTATTCTCCCGCCTCTGCCTTTGCACTTTCAGCCCAGCCTGGACTAAAGCTTTCGGTTCCCCTCAGCCCAGCAGGGAGAGTTATAGAAAAAAAGAGCTTTAGTGGAAAACCAAAGTTGACAAGCAAAAGTATATCATGTGCAAATCACCACATCGACAGATTTCTGGTTCTCAGCCGGGAAATGCTAATGGGCTTCCCTTCTAGACACCACTGCCCTCTGGCTGGCACAGGCCAGAACTCCTGGGCCCTTCCCAGGCCCTCTCTGCCTTTCTTGGCCACTAGCTTGTCTCTCTGACCTGGAGGGGAGAAGGAGGGGTAGGTGATCCTGAGCCCCTCTGAGGACACACCTGAATGACAGTCCAAACCCTTTTATTCTGTTTCCTCATAGTGTCTGAGGAGCCCCCAGCCCACACACATTTAGCAGGGCAGCGCTAGAGGAGCCCCCAGCCCACACACATTTAGCAGGGCAGCGCTAGTTCTTCCCACCTTTAGCTCAGTAGTTTTCAATGCTGGATGCGTATTAGAATCACCCAGAGAACTTACACTCGGTCCTCCTTCATACTGACTAAACTGTGGAGGGGGCTGAGTACTGGCATTTTAAAAAGCACTTTGCTTCTGTTTTTGAGATAGGGTCTTACTACGTAGCTCGGGCTGGCCTTGACCTCACTATGTAGCCCAGGCTAACCTCACACTTGCAGCAATTTTCCTCCCTCAGCCTTTCAAGTGCTAGGATTACAGGCAGGCGTGCCACCACCACATGACTGAAAAGCACTTTTAAAGAAGTTGGGAGAGCCGGGTGTGGTGGCGCACGCCTTTAATCTCAGCACTCGGGAGGCTGAGGTAGGCGGAGCGTTGTGAGTTCGAGGCCGGCTTGGGCTACAACGCGAGCACAAGGCCGGTCTGAGCTACATAATGTGACCCTGCCTCAAAAGGACCAGGGCTGGGAGATTGGCTTAGTGGCTTAAGCACCTGCCCTGGCAGGTGCGAGGTTGTGAGTTCGACCCCCGGTGCTGCAAAAAGAAAGAAAGAAAGAAGTTGGGAGCCACTGGAAAACCCTTCCCTAAGTTCTCAGCCTGCCTGACCCCAGAGTGCTGTGGTGAGGAACCCCTCTTCCTCCCCACACATCCAAGGACAAATTCGTTCAACATCAGGCTCACTGTTCATGACTGAGTCCACAGTTCACAGAATAAACACAGAGACATGAGACCCACACGCAGATGCTCCCCCCGGCCTGTCCCCTCAGTGGCCTGGACTGGCAGACTCAACCACAGGTGAACTGGCAGGTGCAAAATGTGACTTACACTACTTCAACCCAACTCTGTACCACCACCCTTGGCTCCAGGGCTGGAAAAGGAAGGGAGCTTGTCTTCCTTAGGTAGAAGTGTTGGGCAGGAGACGGACAGGAAGGAAGAACAGAGCCGGCTGTCCACGCACTCACGCTGTTTATTGCTGTGCTGTCTGGGGAAGACACCGTGCAAATGCCAAAGTGCACTGAGTAGAGGCGAGGGTCCACACTTCCCAGGCCCTCCAACATCTGAAAAATCTCAAAGTCTGGACCCAGTTTACCCGCTGAGATCTGCCCCTTGTCCCACACTGGCACCCGTGGGCAGACGCGCAGTGTTCTTTGGAGCAGCAGCTGGGTCCTCCCCCGCTGGGAGGAATGCGGGAGAGGTAGAGGTCACTGAGTTTCCCCTTCTTTCATGTCACCTCTTGGCAACCCGTGCCCAGTTTCTAGACGAGGCATGGGCAGGAAAAGGAAGCAAAAGGGGCTCTGGCCTGCTCCTCCTTGCCCAGAAGCCGAGCCAGCAACTGCAGTCCCACTGTGAGGTAATGCCTGGCGCCGCCCGTGTGCTCCTGCAGGTCGAGACAGATTCAGGCCCCAGCCGCAGAGGGCATGCAAGGAGAGCTGGCTACCTGTGCCCAGTCCCTCCCTGCCGGGCCTCGGGGGATCTGCAGTCGGGGACATCCTGCCTCCTCTGTACCCTGAGCTCCTGTGCCCCCCAGGAGGGCCACCCATCAGGAACACCAGGCATGGAGCAGGATCTGGAGGATGAGGCCCAGCCTTCCCTGGTCACTGACCTCGCTACCAGGTGTTGTAGACCTGCCGAGACGGGTTCAGAAGGCGCCAGCGAGGAACCAGCTGGGGCTGTAAGCAGGCACCCGGCTCCGCAGCTCCGAGGCCCTCGCCCACCCTGGCTACAGCTGCATCCGAGGTTCTCATTAGCAGCTGCCCCCGCCTAGGCGCGGAGCATGCTTTGGGCATTTGCCATGAGGTGGTTGGGAATTTTGCAATAGCCGCCGGGAGGGCAGGGCAGGGAGAAGGGGCGTCCTTTGCAGTCCCCTTCGCAGTCCCTTTTCCAGAGCTTGACCATGAAGGCAGGGAGGGGTCTGTCAAGTTGCAGCAGCTTCATGGTACCGAATGTGACAGTCAGGGACTCCTCCTGACCCCTGGCTTTCTGGCCTGGATTCCTGGCTGGCCTTGGAGCCAGCAGCTGTCTCCATGTGACCCCTGGAGTTGTTACTGGTTGTGGCCCTGACCACACATGGCCAGAGTGGACTGAACAGTCAAACAACACACAAGGGGCAGGGTCCAGGCGCAAACTGGCCATCACCCAGCTCCTCCAAGAAGGCCCTGAGGACACATGCTGCCGGGGAAGCGGTCTCTTTTGCTCCTGACACTTCAAGGTCCACTCACTGGAACCCAGGCCTGCGTGGCCAACAGGCTGAGGTCCCGAGTCAGGCTGGTAGCTGAAGCCTCCACATTGGAGGGGAGCTGCAGACGTGGCAGGACCAAGCAGGAGGCAGCTCCTGGGCAGAGATGAGGACAGGAGTCTCAGACTTGCTCTTCCGGGGGCGGGGAGAAGTTCAGCTGAGGACTGTGTGGGGGAAACTTGACGAAGGCAATGGCAGCCAGTTCCTTGCAGAACTCCTCAAGTACTACCACACCCTGAAGGAGGGTCTGGTGGTCCAGCCTGAGGGGAGACAGTGTGGAGGGGGAGTACAGATGGCAGGTGGCAGCCATGTGCCTAGCATGACAACCTGAGTCCACAAGGCTCAGCCCAGTGGCCAGAAACCTCCCTGACCCACTTCCAAGGTTACTTACTGCTCCCCAGGGACCTGGCCCATCAGCTGCTTGCGTACCAGGAGCAGCTTGCCCGGGAACTGGGGTATCCTCTGGATTCTCTGCATCAAGTCCCCGATCACCTAGGCCAGGAGCCAGGGAGGCCTGAGGTAGGGCCCAGCCACATTCCTGCAGGCTCTCCTTGCTCTGGTGGCCCGGTGGGTGGGGAACCTGCGGTTTCCCGTGTGACAGGGTTCCCCCTCCTGTACCCCCAGCCCCTGCCCTGCCTTCCGTCCCCCTGGCATGCTTACCCTGACCAGCACAGAGAACAGGCTCCTGCAGCCGGGGGCCAGGGTGATGTAGGGATCCAGAAGATACTCATGGATGTGGGGGTGGGGGAAGAGGGCGAGCCGGGACAGGACAGAGGTCACTTGCAGGTTTAGGCTGTAGGGCTGCAGGGAACAAGATGGACGACACTGGGGGTTGGTGGGGAGGGGTGAGCCTTGCTGTGCTCCCCAGGCAAGGCGCCTGGCCGATGTGAACGTGTGCGGGGGTGGGAGACTCACGTGATGAGTGTGTGTCATGGATTCCCTGGGGCTGAGGGCCAGAGCATGTCAGGGCGTGTGGAGCAGAGGCGAGACGGGACTTCCCGCCTGGGGAAAGGCTAGGGGGTGGAGGGCGGTGGAGCTCAAAAGCCCAAGATGGGTCAAGCCCCATGGCCAGTGCCCACTGTCCTCAAAGCCTCCAGAGGCCCAGCCTGGACTTCTCCTGGGCCCCGACCCACTGGCTACCTGATCCAGAATCCGGGCGATGCGATTGAACAGCACTCGGAGGAAGTGACCCTCAAAGAAAGGCCGTTCTGGTTCATGGGGGTCCAAGGGGGTGGGAGTCCGGGGCCAGCCCCAGGGGGCAACACGGGCGCTGCACTCTTGAAACTGAAAAAGAGGGCAGAGTTGAGGGACCCCACAACAAGAGGGGAGGGCTCCGGCTCCTGGGGCAGAAGACCAAAGAGGTTTCCCAACCCGAAGGCTTAGAAGGATGAGGAGGGTCGCCGCAGAGCCCCACTCACCAGTCCATAGGCATCGTGGACGTATGTGTCGTACCCGGTTTCCTCCAGGAAGGCTGAGGTCTTGGCTTCTTCAGGGACCAGGCAGAGGAAGCTGAGAGACAGGAGCTGAGGTGTGGAGCTGCTTCTCTGGGACCCCCATGCTCCCCAGCTCCCTGAACCCAGAGACAAGATGACTCAAGTGGCTCCAATTGCCTAACCTGCTCCCCACCTGTTGACGATCTCTGTCACTGCTGTTTTGCCATCTGAAGTAGCAGGAGCCTGGTGAGGCTTTGCAGTGGGCTGGAGGCCAGAATTGAGGAAGCCATCCGTGAAGTAGGGGTCTTCCTCCAGATCTCTATGCCAGCGCACACCAGTGAGTGAAGGAATAATGAATGAATGAATGAATGAGTATGGGTATACTGGGAGCTGGCCTGGGCCCCAGGTGGCCCTTGGATTCCTGGTTTCACTTACATGGTGTCCTCATAGTTCTCGGGCTCTGGCGAACTCTGGGCCACATACAGGCGGCCCTCCAGGTTGCGCAAAACCAGGCTGTGGATGACCCCCTCGTGGGGCTTCTGCAGCAGCTCCTCGAACAGCCGCAGTGTGGCGATGCTGATCTGCAACCAAAGGGCTCAGCAGGGCGCCCTCCCTGCCACCCCTCCCTTCCACTGCCTGGGAACCGCTGGCCTAGATAAGAAAGTCCTCGAAGGCAGGGTCATCTCCCTGGGCTAGGACCAAGGGAGCAGGTTTCAGGAGCACGGGCGGACTGTGACCCAGAGAAGAAGGAAGCCTGGATGCTCCCTGTACCATTACTTATTTTTCTTTTGGTGGTGGTGGTGGTACTGGGATTGAATCCACAGGCACTCTACCAGTGAGGTATTCACCCCTACCCCTTACTGTATCCAGAGACAGGGTCTTGCTACACTGCCCAGAATGGTCTTAACATTTGGATTTCCTGCCTCAATCTCTTGAGTAGCTGGGATCACAGGTGTGTGTCACTGTGCCCAGCTCCAGCAATCATACTATATGCCTTCTCAGGCATGGTCACTGGTTTCCCTGTGGTTCGATTTCCATGTTCAAAAAATGGGATTATGAGCCTCCTCTACCTCACATAGCACTTGAGCCTCCAATAAATGAAGCTGGATGTGGTGGCGCATGCCTATAATGCAAGGACTCTGCGAGGATTACAAATTCCAGCCCAGCCCGGGCAATTTAGTGACTTGGACAGACCCTGTCTCAAAATCAAAAACTAAAAAATAAAACAGGCTGGAGATAGAGGCCTGTGTTCAGTCCTCAGCATTGAGAGAGGAAAACAAGAAAAAGAAAGAAAAAAAAAAGTCAAATGGCTAGGAAAGCAGTTTGGAAAATATTCAAGTGCTACAAAAAACGTGCAGTCAGGAAACCACTGTGACAAAACCAGCCTGGCAAGCCCAAACAGGGAGGTGATCGGGTGGCCAGTCACCTTGTGAGTGCTTTGAGGGGCTTGAGGTGGCTGAACCCGGCAGAAGTGCTCAGGGAATGTGCTGTGGGTGGGGTAGAGAGAGGGGAGCAGAGCGAGGGCCCCGCCCTCACCTCGTCGGAGAGGTGGTCACAGTGCCCGATGAGGTGGTCGCACAGGGTGCTCGGACTGTCCTCGGCAGTGGCTGCGGGCTGCTGGTGGGAGGCCAGCAGGAAGGTCACAGCTTCCTGCAGCAGCGGAGGGGAGCGGAGCTGGCGCAGCATAGCCGTCAGCAGGGCGGTGGAGGTCAGGATGCTCTGCTCAGACCTGCGGGCAGAGGCTCCTTAGCCAGACCAGGCTGTGCCAAGCCAGGGGCAGCAGAGGGGGAGCAGGGGTGATGGGAGTCGGAGTGCAGAGCCCCTTTCCTGTTTGCCTCACACCTCTGCATAATGTGTCTCTGGCCATGTATCCGTCCCTACTGAGGGCCTTCCGGTAGAGGTAGGAAGCTGTCACTTAGCCCAAGTGGCTCAGAGCCCTGTGCATACCAGGGGCAGGCCTGCAAAACGTTAACCAGCAGAGTCCACGGATGTGACTCTGGCCAAGAAAGTCCTTGGCCTAGGGCCAGGAAGGCCTTGGTGGGGTGGGCAGGATACAGACAAGGGCCAAAGCCGGGGGTAGTGGTGCATGCCTGTAATCCCAACACTCAGGAGGCTGAGGCAGGAGGATCATGTGAGTTCGAGGCCAGCCTGGACTCCATAGTGACTTCAAGACCAGCTTAAACTATATAGCGAGACCCTGTCTCAAAAACAAACAAACAAACAAAAACGAACAAACAACAAGGGCCAAGAGCAACAGGATGGGAAAGGCACTTACACATGCAGGAGCTGGGGCTGCAGGGTGTCCACAAACAGCCTCTCGGCCACAGTCTTTGCCAAGACATCAGCCACCACCTGGGGCAAAGAGCATGTCTTCACCATGTCTGCGCCCATCATAGCTGCCCCAGGAGTCACTGTGCCTTGCACAGCAGGTCACTGAGCGTTTGCTCTACTCTGTCCTCCAGACCAGATGGCGAGGGAAGCCATGAGAGGCCCGGCCGCACCTGCCCCTGCTCACCGCGTGTGCCTCGGTGATAAGGTGGTCACAGTAATCAAACCAGCCCAGGAAGGCAGCCAGGGCCTCCTTGCCAGGGAAGGACGCCTCATCGGACGGGGCACTGGGTAACCTAGGGGAGAGGGAGGCAGGAGGTCTGGAGGGCACAGGAGAAGGTTCAAGGTCTTCTGTCCCTCAAGGACATCCGGGAGCTGCCCTCTCCTTTTCTCTGGAGAACCTCCATGGCTGGGCTCAGTTGCGCTGTTGCTTTATGGTCAGAGACTCTGGGAATGTGCTGTCACCTCAGGAAAAGGGTGGCCAGCAGGGTCCCCATCCCATATGAACACCAGAGGGGCCGGCTACCAGACCCTGAGATGTTTTCAGCCTTCCCTGGCCAGGGCCCACCTCCAGCTGATGCCCTCTAAAGCGGCGATGTCTGCAGGGTCAAGGAAGACGGGCAGGGACCGGTACAGCTGGCACAGATGCTCCGAGATGGCGGCACAACAGGGGCTGCTCTGCGCCAGGTAGGTGGCCGCTGCTGGGGAGGCCACACCGACCAGGAGCAGCAGGTTCTCCTGGGCCTTCAGGGCCACCCGACCCTTCTGGGGGATGAGGATACAACTTTAGGGACACACATGCGAATCTCCAATTCACCTCCCAGCCAGGCCCGGTTCCCTGACTCCGCCCCCACAGATCACCTGCCTGCCCACCGTCCCTGCAGCCAGCACCTTGCTCTTGCACAGCCCCAGCAGGGTGGTAATCAGGTTGCTCTCCCCGGGTCCATCCGGGCCCTCGGTCTCAGCAGGCAGGTGGCTGTTCAAGGCCTGGGCCCCACAGTGCTCGCCATCTGCTTGGGGGCTCCTGTCAGGAGCACAGTTCTGACAACAGTCCTTGTCCCTGTGGCTGCCCGTGTCTTTAGACAGAGCCGTAGACTCTCTGGATGACTTCTTCCCTATAATCTTTTTACCCTGCAAAGAAGGTGGGGTGAGGCCAGGTGACAGGGAGATCATTTTGAAGGGTTCACCCTTAAGAGTACAGTTAAAAAAAAAAAAAAAAGAATGTGGAGTGGAGGTGCACAAGTGTGGTGGTACACACCTGTAATCCCAGCACTCTGGGAGGCTGAGGCAGGAGGATGGCCAAGTTTGAACCCAACCTGGACAACTTAGCAACTTAATGAGGCCCTGTCTCAAAATAAAAAAATACAAGAGTGCTGGGGATGTAGCTCAGCACAAAGGCCCTGGTTCAATCCCAGTACTGCAAAAACAAGAATGCAGGGTGGGCAGTAGATAGGGCCTCTGCTACAGCTGCAGGAAAGCTGCCCAAACCCCGCCCATGGCCCTCTCCTCCTGGCTCCTTAGAGGCCAAGTGGGCTTCCCCTGGGGGGCCCCCACTGCTGCCCGCTGCCCTCAGTGTGCTTACTTCCAGGATGTAGGTGAGCAGCTCTGGGTCCTGCTGGATCTTGGAGCAGAGGACGCTGGTGAACTGCACCTCTTCCTTTTCCGTGAGGGACCCAGGGACTGCCCCACCAAGCCGGAGAAGTTTCTAGAAGGGAACAGGACAGAAGCAGAGGGGAATGGGGTGGCAGGGAAAGGGAACGTGTGCCCAGCTGCCCTCAGCTGCTGGCCTCACCTGCACAGGCCTGTGGACACTGAGGTAGTGCAGCAGTGGGTGCTGCACCTGAGCCAGGACTTTGCTGAAGAACTGGAACACCTGCTGCCGCATGCCTGGGGGGTACTGGGTCAGAATGGCATGCCAGTCAGGGGGGTCACACTACTGAAGAACCCCCTTCCCAAGGGCACAGGGCTCCCCACCTCTCGCTGAGGCCTCTTGTCAGAAATGTCAGAAACTGGCCTTCCGCGTGCTCCTAGCCCTGTCCTGCCTTAGTTTTCTTGGTGTAACTGGGTCATTATTGAACACAGGACAGCTGGTCCTCCCACCATACCCACATGTTCTACGCTGTGGATTTACCCATCCTCAGATCAAAAATATTTTCAAAAGATCACATCTGCACTGAACACGTACACCTTTGTTCTTGTCATTCCTCCCTAACCAAAGCTGCACTACAACCATTTGCACAGCACTTACATCGTATCAGGTGCTCTAAGGCAGCCAGAGAGCATTTAAAGGTAGAGGAGGACACACATAAGTTATATGCAAATGGGCCATCTCAGGGCATCCATGGAGACAGGTTCCAGAAACTCAGAACCCGACTTTATCTAAGAGGCTTGTGCATCCATGATTTTACAGAGGACGGGAACCAATCTTCCATGGATAGCAACCATCCTGCCTGTCACCCACAGCCTTGTCAGCATTTATCACTGCCACGTCCCCAGCATCGAGAGCCTCAGTGTCGGCTGGGACACTGGCATTCAGAGGCCTGGCTGGGTGGAAGGTTCCAAGTGCCCCGGGGTGGGCACGCCCACCTCAGCCTTGCCCAGTGTGCACAGCGTCTCCAGGATCTTGTGTTGCAGCAGGTACTCCAGACAGGGCCCCGCCTCGCCAGCGGCCGCCTGCTGCCGCTCCTCATACACCAGGATGTCCAGCATCTGCTTCAGCCGCCAGGGAATATCTGTCTTCTTGGCTGGGGTGGTTTCATCTGACCAAGATTCAGAACACAAGCGTGAGTGGGGTGCAGGAGGACTCTCGGGCTCCAAGGTGGCAGCCTCTCCTGCCAAGCCCAGAAAGAAGTCACACTGGGAGGTGGGGAGGGGCTGGCACCCACAGACGTTTACAGCTGATGCTTGCATATTTGAAGACAGAAGTACTGTTGGATGAGGCCAGGATGCGACCCTCTCCCTCTCCACGAGAATGTCCATTTGCCCCAGCACTGGTCAGAAGGCGGCATCATGGTTCTCCCCCAACCCCTGGGACAAGGACATATCCTGCTTGTGCACAGGACAGAACTGGAAAGCTGCCTGCCTGCTCTGGCCTGAGTAAGAAGCTGGGGCTCAGAGGCTGGTCTTATAATTTATTCTAGCAGCTTCCTGAGCAGCAATCTCCTGGGGTCATGTCCCTTTGCTGCCGTTGACAGAAGGCGAAAACCATCTGTGCACTGCATGCACCCGCACCTGCTCCGCCACCACTGGGGTGACGCGAGTCAGCCTGAGCAGGCCGTGTTTCTGGAGAGGCTTTGGGGCCGCCCTGCAGCACCCCCTAGCTTTTCTCTAACACATAGGCCCTTGAGCCAGGCAGCCGGCCTCACACTCTTGGGATGTGTCTGATCTGAGGCCCATTCTGGACAAAGCACTGGATGTGGGTGAGTCCTACTCTCCTGAGGACAGGGGCTCCCTGACAATCTCGCCCTCAGGGAATATCTGGAGCTATTTACAGCTGTCATAATGGAGGAGGGGGCTGGCACCTTAATCGTAGAGATCAAGATTGCTGCTCACCAGACTACAGAACATTCTCCCAACAAGTGACCTAGTCCAAATGTTGACTGTGCCCAGACTGAGAAACCTAGTCTAAGGGAACTCACAGAGGGTCACCAGGATGCCCAAAAGATTCTTTGTAATTTCCTGGGCTCACTCAAACTGAAAAGGATGCATTTAGGAAAGGTGTAGGCTAGAATCAGACCCAGCCTGAACTCCAGGGAGATGGAAAGCTAGGAATACAGGCTTTGGTTACCTGGCAACCAGTCTGTATGCACCAATACAGGTGTACTAACTACATAGCAGCCAATTAGATTGTGCCCTTCAGCGAGTGGTCCCAGTGGGCCAGGCACCCGAGGCTTTGGCCCTCTGTGGTACTGGCTTGAAGAGAAGGACTCAGGCATGTTTCCTACCTTGGTTTACCCAGATCTCTACCAGGGAAATATTCTTAAGTTGGCTAAGGAGAAAGGAGAATTTCTCCCATCTCTTTTCTTTTCATCAGGTGTAAGCACTTGGGAACTGAGAACCCAGGGGCTCTACACAGGCGGAAGCTGGAGGAAGTGGAGCTACCTCTGTCTTGCAGTCAGCTCAGTGAGATTTCCCACCTCCTTGTCCCTGTATGTCCCTCACATAGCTCCACTTTGGATAGGTCGGGGGTGGGCCACCAACTAAGCCAAGAAGACCAGAGGTGACCACGACTCTAGGTCTTTCTTCCATCTGTCTGTTTCTGGTCTCCATTAGCTTGGCACCAAGTCTGGCATGGAATGTCACCTTCCCAAGTCCCCTGCATCCCCTGCATCCCCTGCACTGTAACCCTCTGCCCACATCTTCCTTCTAGTTCCCTCCAGGGGTCCCTGGAGTGGGGAGGAGCAGGCCGCACCTGTGCTCTCGATGTAGTAGTGTGTAATGCCCTTCCAGTGCTCCACAAAGGCCTGCAGCAGGTCAATGCTGGGCTCCCGCTGCAGAGAGAGCAGAGACACGGCCTTGGTGGGGGGTCCAATGACCACAGGCCTGCTTCCACCAACACTCACAGGGACACATACCCATGCGCCTGCTTGGTGCTTGGGTAGGCAGGCGCCAGGCCCTGAAGGAGCTGCTCAGCCCCGACTTTTCAAAGAGAGGAGTAACACATCTTTCCAGGACACAGTGGCATGGTCACTACCACTCCCCAGCTGTCCTCCCCTCCCACATGTCCTCATCCCAGAGTCCTTGTCCCAGAGGAGCTAGGCATGCTGGTGGGGATACAGACACTGAGTGTTCCAACTCAACCTAGTTATCCAAACAGAGGGACAGCCAGGAACACAGGGGGCGCCCCAGAATAACAGGTGGAACAGCTGGAATGGAACATGTCGTCATAGAGACAAAGCTTACAGTCCCTTCCATGTATATCATCTGCAAAAGCTGTTCAAGGCCACAGCAGGCTCTCTGCAGTCAGACGGGTAACATTTGCACAATCTAAAGGAAGCACCTGACTATAATGTGCTTTCCTCTTCTGTCCAAGGCTCCGGCCTACTCTGCTCTCTCTATGGGCACAGAGTTCTGACCCCTTTCATCCCCACTTTCCAAGAATGTTCTCCCCATCTCCACACTCTGGCTGGAACTGGTCTTGAACTGATAATGACTACTTGCCCTAAAAACTCCATTAATGGCCATTTCTCTTCTTTCTTTGCAGAGTAAATATTTGTGGGAGAAAAAATGAACCATGAAACAGGTGCTCATCTTCACATCCGGGTCTTTGCTCAGACCACTCACTGTTCCGGGGGCCCTGCGTGCCTCTGCACTTATCTAGGTCCAAACAGACCCCAGTGAGGTCCAGCGAAGGGCCAGTAGCTCCTCACGGCCCTCTCCAGGGCTCCACCTGCCCACTTCTCTCCAGCCTCACAGTTTAGGGCACAACAGAGCCGGTCATCTAGTGATCAAGTTGTTCAGGAAATATCCTGTGAGCACCTACCAGTGCAGGGTGTCATGGCAGGTGCTATGGAAAACATAAGGATAACTAAGCCTCAGTCGGAAAGGAACACGCCACCAAGAAAATAATATAAAGCCACGCCGAGTAACTAAACTACAAGGCAAGAGTGTGAGGCCCCAGGAAGAGTAGAAAAGAGGAGTCACTTCTGACACGCTGGAACAGGGAAGGCTTTCAAAGGCCACACCTGAAGCCAAACGAACTGGGTCAGCTTTCCCGGCAAGAAGGAAGATACCGTATTACCTGCAGAGAACCTGATGAGTGTGCGGGCCTCTAAGGCCAAGGCGAGGAGCCCAAGGATATTCTGTAGGCAGCTAGGAGAAGATCAATGCCACCTTCTAAGCAGCATTCTGGGAAGATACCCAGTCTCTTATGAAAGAGAGAAAGGCAGGAAGAATGCTAGCGAGCCCAAGATAAGGGGGGAAGGAAGGGCCTCCACCAAGTCAGGGACCTTGAAGCACTCCCTGCAGGCAATCAGTCTTAGCTGTAAGGATGCCCCTTCCTGGACTGGCACCACCTAGAATCTTTTCCAGTCCCCCATTCACACAAGACTGCATCTCCTTGCCCTCTGTGTGAAGCTGCTCCTGCTGGCCTGGGAGCTCTGAGGCCCAGAGCTCTGCATTTTACACTAGCCTGCTCTGCAAGGGCTCTGCCTTCTGTGCACAGCGAATGCACACAGCCTCCGCCAGCTATGTCAGCAGGCCGTGAAGACATCCTTTCAGGGTCCCTGTCTTGGTAAATGCTGGGAACCCCGACCAGCAAGCACCACAATGAACTCAGTTTCTGTGATGCAGTCTCACCTAGCCTCAAATTTCATTTATTTGTCTCCAGAGAGCTGGGCTTCAACCAAAAGGGACCCTCAGGTATAACCTGGGGGCCTAGAAGGCAGGCCAGACACTCGGGCTATGGAGAAAAGGCACAGCTGAACTCTACCTCAATCTGCTGTAGCTACTCTAACACCAAGCCAAAGCAGCTGTACTAAAGAATTTCCTTGAAAAGACAGTCTTAGAGCCCCAATGATTCCTACTCTACCGGTCAGGAGAGGGCAGGATAGAGCACTTTTCGGGGTCACAGGTGACTTGATAACCAAGCCTAAGACCTCAACCCTAGATACAGGGGTGCAGTGGAAAAAAGGGAGTCCCCTCTCACACAGGTCCAGCACAGTTCAAGCCAAAGCCGGGGCATCCTCCACAGGCTGCACAATGAGGGCACAAGGAGAGTATGCCCACTCCCACATCTCTAGCCACCAATGCTTCCTGACCGCAGGCAGTAGAAACTCACCTCAGAGTTAAGGAGTAACAATGGTGGAGCACACCTGCAATCCCAGCTCTGGGGAGGCTGAGGCAGGCGGATCACAGCAAGTTCAAGTCCAGCCTCGACTACATAGTGAGTTTAAGGGCAGCCTGAACTACACAGTAAGACCATCTCTCAAAAAAACCCAGGAAAAATAAAAAATAAGAAATAGTTGTCCATCCCTCCTTATAAATGGGTCTTCACAAGAGGTATGGATTAGTTCATTGGTCACTTTCTAAAGGGACAGCTGCTTTGACGGGGCACAGGGAGGAGGGCATGGAAGGTCATTCTGGAATCCTTTCCTCCATCAGTGTTCCAGGCCTTGCCCCTGAGCAAAGCCAAGACTGGGGGGTGGGGGTGGAGGACAGGAGAGGAGCGTGCACGTTTCTCACTTTCTCCACAAGTCTGCCAGAAGGGGAGGTGTACCCTAAGGTTGCTTCTCCTAAGACAATTTGCTACCCTAGAAGCACCAGTTAAGAGCGTGGACTTAGACTGGGGGTGCCGCCTTCAACCCCCACGAAGTGACACAGTGAAAACGCCACACTCTCAGATCGCAGGCAGTCCCGCCCGGCGGGTCCTCCTTCTCATCAAGGTGGGTCTGGTTTGCCGGGTGCGAGGCGCGCGCGGGCCAGGATCCTCTGGGCTCTGCGCCCCCCGCCCCGCAAGGCCTCGCGAGCCTCTGGGGGCCTCGGTCGCCCCGGGCCCGCGTTTTCCACGCCGAGAGGGGGCGACCCCCAGGAGCCGAGGTTTGGCGTTGTCGGGGGCTCAGAGGCGGGGAAGGGGCGGTGACCAGGCCGCGAAGGGGAAGGCGGATGACAGCCAGGGGCCGGATAGGGGCTGCGGGGGACCCGGGATGGAGTGACTGGGTGGCCCCGGCGAGCGTTGAGAGCGGAGCGCAAGCGGCCAGGAGCTCTGGCCGCAGGAAGCAGAAACAGGAAGCGGTTCCGGGCGCAGGATCGGGAAGCGGATCCGGGAGCGCCGCGCGACCGGAGTCCACAGGCC
Source organism: Dasyprocta punctata (assembly GCA_004363535.1). Classification (NCBI taxonomy): domain Eukaryota; kingdom Metazoa; phylum Chordata; class Mammalia; order Rodentia; family Dasyproctidae; genus Dasyprocta; species Dasyprocta punctata. The sequence goes on along the minus strand of RJWM01002341.1, from coordinate 13,244 downwards.
CGAGCCGGTCCCGGCCAGGGGAGGGTCCCTACCCGCCCGCCACCCCACGGCCCGCGCCTCACCGCCCCCACGGCCTCCTGCAGCAGCGCCCCGAGCCGGCTCAGCATGATGGCGGCCCGGCCCGGCCGGGTTCCGGGCAGCGGCGACGGCGACGACGGTGTGGGGGCGGGGCGGGGGGCGGGGCCGTCCTGAGCCCCGCCCCGGCCGCGGGCTGGGGGCGTCGCTGCAGCGCGCGGAGCCGGTGGGGAGCGCGGCCTGGCACCTGCAGAACCAAGCCGCTGGGAAGCGCGCGGTCTTGCACGTCGCCCCGGGGAGCGGGTGGGCCCCGGCGATCGGGTCTTGAATAGGGGTCCCTTGGAGCAGGACACGGTGAAATTCCTCCTTAACTGGGAGTGCAGGCTGGGCCGGACCGGGAGCGCTGGTCCTGGCTGATGTGCGAGTCTGAAATACCCTAGATTTTAAAGACGTGATAGGGAAAAAAATGTTATCTAGCTCCCTGTTCACGTTTTATGTGCAGTGTATGTTGCAGCCGTAATGTACTAGGAATACTGGGTTAAATAAACTGTATCGTTAACATGAATTTCACTTACTGCTTTGTACTTTAAAAATTATTTACTTAGGTGATTGTTTATTTATTTATTGAGACAGAGCCTCACTTTGTAGTTCAGGCTGGTCTTATAACCCAGACTGGTCTCAAGTGCTGGGATTACATGTGTAAAACACCCTGGCTTGGACACCCCAGATTTTTTTTTTTTGTATCAGGAATCGAACTCAGGGCTCCGCACTTGCCAGGCAGGCATTGTGTCGCTGAGCTCCATCCCCAGCTCCATCCCTGGATTTTAACATGACAGAAAAAGGAAAATTTGTGAACTAGCTCCCTGATCATATTCTATATTGATTACATATTGCAATAATAATGGACTAGGAATATTGGGTTAAATAAGTATGTCATTTGGTTTTTTGATTAGTTGTTTTTTCTTTTTTGGCACCGGAGATTGAACTCACATCCTTAGTCTTGGTGTTTTCTGCTGTATGTGGGATGATCTGTTTTGGCAGTTGTGTGCTTTTGCGGTAAGTGATTAATGCCTTTTTGAAACAAACTGGTTCCATTGGGATTTCCTCTGTAAGTGCAGGCTACCTTGTTCTTTTTGTCTTGGTACCCTTCTGCCTCTGGAATATTTCACTCTCCCATTTCAGGTTCCCTTATTGGTATTAATGTTCATTTTAGAGATGAGAATGATGATTCTAAGTCAAAAACCATAATGAGATGTTACCTTGCTGATAAAAGAGAATGCTTCTAAAACAGGGATCATAAAATTGAAGATAGCTTCATTTGTATGCCCCTTCTGCTTCTTTTTTTTTTTTTTTTTTTTTTGGTGGCACCGGGGATCAAACTCACAACTCACAACCTCACACCTGCCAGACAGGTGCTTAAGTCACTGAACCAAACTCCCGGCCCTAATTTTTTGAGGCAGGGTCACACTATGTTGCTCAGGCCAGCCTTGTGCTGGTGTTGTAGCCCAAGCTGGCCTCGAACTCACAATGTTCCTCCTACCTCAGCCCCCTGAGTGCTGAGATTTTTTTTTTTTTTTCCTGCAACGGGGATTGAACTCACAACCTCACACCTGCCAGGGCAGGTGCTTAAGCCACTGAGCCAAACTCCCAGCCCTGGTTTTTTGAGGCAGGGTCGCACTGTGTAGCTGAGGCTGGCCTTGCACTCTTGTAGCCCAAACCGGCTTCGAACTCACAACGCTCCACCTACCTCAGCTTCCCAAGTGCTGGGATTAAAGGTGTGCGCCACCACACCTGGCTTGTTTGGTTGGTTTTGGTTTTGGTTTTTGGGGTTTTTTTTTAGACAGTCTCCCTGAGTTTCAGCCTAGCCTTGAACTCGCTATGTAGCCCAGGCTGGCCTCCAGTTTATGATGATCCTCTTGCCTTTGCCTCCAGAGTGCTGGGATTATAGGCATTTCCTATCACATCCAGTCTGAATTTTTACTTTTAAGTGGTTACTGGAAAATGTTAAAAACACATATGGTTCCATTTTGTTTCTATTGCATAGCCTGCTTTAGGGGTCCCTTATACCCTTCCAGGTACACCAAAGAAAGAAACAGAGGGTGGGTCTCCTGGGTGGGCAGCAGTCCTGGGCAATCATTCCTAGGAACTACACAGGCAGGGCCTGCCAGAGGAGCAGGCTATGAAACAGCCAAAGTGGGGCCTTAGGGGTCCCAGTATGAGCTCCATCTCTACCTCTTCCTGCCAACAAGAAGCCCTGCAACAAACTTGGTTCAATAGTAAAGACATGAAAGAATAGAAAAATTGATTCTGGATTTACTATTTAGTGCTTTTACAGAAGAATATAACTATTTGAAAGAAAGTAAGGCACCTCTGATATTTCAATTGTTTCAATGTTATAATTTTGTGTACTCACTTTAATACACTGTTGTATATATTTCCTTCACTTAATGTTTTCTACTGCATTTTACCAATAAAAAAGAGAGCAATTCTTTTGGTTCATTTCTAGGGAGAAAGTTTATATGTTGTGAATTTAGTGCTGGGAATCACATGCTTCTATCCTTTGTGAATTTGATCAAAACTCTGTTTTTTTTTTTGTTTGTTTGTTTGTTTTTGTGGCACTGGGGATTGAACTCACAACCTCATGATTGTCAGACAGGCACTTAAGTCACTGAGCCAAACTCCCAGCCCTGGTTTTTTGAGTTAGGGTCGCACTGTATAGCTCAGGTCCGCCTTGTGCTTGCGTTGTAGCCCAAGCATGCCTTGGGCTCATAATGCTCCTCCTACCTCAGCCTCCCAAGTGCTGGGATTAAAGGTGTGCGCCACCACGCTCGGCTCAAAACTCTCTTTTTTTTTTGCGGCACCAGGGATTGAACTGACAGCCTCACAACTGCCAGACAGGCGCTTAAGCCACTGAGCCAAACTCCCGGCTCTAGTTTTTTTTTTTTTTTTTTTGAGGCAGGGTTGCACTATGCAGCTCAGGCCAGCCTTACACTCGTGTTGTAGCCCAAACTGGCCTGGAACTCACAATGCTCCTCCTACCTCAGCCTCTCAAGTGCTGGGATTAAAGGCATGCGCCACCAAGCCTGGCCCTCAAAACTCTTCTAAAAAAAAAGCCTTGCTCGGTGGTGCACGCCTTGAATCCCAGCACTTGGGAGGTAGGCGGAGCATTGTAGTTTGAGGCCAGTTTGGGTTACAACGTAAGCACAAGTCTGGCCTGAACTACATAGTGCAACCCTGCCTCAAAAAATTAGGGCTAGGTGTTTGGCTCAGCAGCTTATGCACCTGTCTGGTAGGTGCGAGGTTGTGAGTTCGATCCCTGGTGCTACAAAAAAAATAAGAAGAAGTCTCCTTAAAATGTATGTCTTAGGCCAGGGATTTAGTTCAGTTAAGAGTCTCTCTGGCAGGTTCGAGGTTGTGAATTCCACCCCCAGTACCAAAAAAAAAAAAACCCCAAAAAAACAGTATTTCTTAGCCTGTCAAGGTGGCCTATACCTGTAATCCCAGCACTCAGGAAACTGAGGCAGGAGGATGAAAAGTTCAAGCCCAACTTGGGCAATTTAGTGACTTGGTGAGTGTCTTAGTTACTTTTTACTCATTTCCAAGACACAATACTTGATGTCCAAAATTAGGGAAAGAAAGGTTTATTTCTTACAGTTCTTGGGGGTTTCAGTCCATACTTAGCTGGCTCCAAGGCAGCATGGCATGGCAGCGCAGCCATTCATGGTGGCCAACGAACAGCAAGGCGAACCGGGTAAAGCGAGGAAGACGCGCCTTCGTCTCACCCTTACACTGTAAGTCAGCTCCACCCCTGGGTGGATGCACCATTCACATCACAAATCCCAGTGCTAGACAACAAACCAATCACGAACGCCAGACTCAGCCCGGTCCAGATTACATGAGGCTTTGGGCAGACACATGACCTTACCCCCAACAGTGAGACTGTCTCAAAATAAAAAAAAGGGCTGGAGATGTAGCTTAGTGTGAAGACCCAGGGTTCAATACCCAGTACCAACTCACACACACACACACACACACACACACGCACAATTTTTGGTCATATATACCTGCAGCCCCAGCTACTCAGAGACTGATACACAAGAATTGTGAGTTCGAGGCCAGCCTCCACGACTTAGGAAGACCCTGTCTCAAAATAAAAAATAAAAAGGCCAGGGATGTAGCTCAGGAGTGGAGCACTTGCTCAGCATGTGTGTAGCTCTGGGTTCCATGTCTGGTGCCCTCCCCCCAAGTATTTCTGCTAATGACTAGCATCAAATGAGAAGAGGGCAGAGCATAGAGATTCACCCCCAGGACATGCATAGCCCTCTTACAGAATCATAGACCTAGGGTCTTGGCTTTCACATCATTTGTACCTTCTTCCCCAAGAGGACAGGCCCAAGAGACCACAACCTGCCCAAGGTTGGAACCTGCGATCCTCTCAAGTCCCCACAGGGAGGTCAGGGGCTGCATCCTGGGCCCTAGGAAGGGCCAGGGTCTGCCTAAGTTCAGCACAATCTGGGTCTCAGTTCCCAGGCAGCTGTTAGGAAAACATGTTTTCCAATAGATCGGCTGCGAACGAGACCCTGGGCACGGGCGCCGGGCAGCGTGAGGGCAGTAGGCCAAGTGTGTCAGACCACGGAAGGTCCCAGTCTGCCTGCAGGGTGGGGCAGTGGCTTAGAGACTGACTAGAGCGCTAGGAGAGCTGAGTTAATTCTGTGCAGCCAAGGCGTGGCCTGGTCCGTCTGTTTCCTTCCAAATGGAAGACGTGGGCTGGATGATCAGATCAGCATTTTCCCTTCCTTGTGTTGCCCACAGCTCCAGGAATAACTATGCAGGTACATGGGGAATTCATGACTTTTTAAAACAATCTTTTTCAATGCTATCTTTAAAACTCTAATACTTTTAGCCGGCATGGTGGCGCACGCCTTTAATCCCAGCATTCGGGAGGCTGAGGTAAGAGGAGCGTTGTGAGTTCAAGGCCGGCTTGGGCTACAATGAGAGTGCAAGGCCGACCCGAGCTACATAGTGTGACCCTGCCTCAAAAAACTAGGTCCAGGAGTTTGGCTCAGTGGCTTAAGTGCCTGTCTGGCAGGCACAAGGTTGTGAGCTTGATCCCTGGTGCCACAAAAAAAAAAAAAAAAAAAGAAAAAAGAAAACTCTAATACTTTTTTGTAATTGTTTTGAGACAGGGTCTCACTATGTAGCCCAGGCTGGCCTCGAATTCTCTATGATGCCCCTGCCTCAGCCTCCTGAGTGCTGAAATTACAGGCATGCACCACCATGCCTGGTTTCACATCTTGTTATTTTTTGAGAGATGGCCTTGCTAAGTGGCTCAGTCTGGCCTTGAATTTACAATCCTCCTGTCTCAGAGTCCTGAGTAGCTAGAATTGCAGGTGTGCTCAGAAAAAAACTCTAAAAAACTCTGTGTACAAAACACATTAAAAAAATGTTTGTGCCAAAAAACATTAGGGACCACAGAGGTATTGAAGTCTGCCACCAGGTAGCTGATGTGGGGCATGACCTTTGGACAACGCATCTCCTAGGAGATTGGATGAAGAGTCAAGGTCACTGCAGGGTCTCCCTACATTGCCCAGATGTTACTTAACTTGGGATACTCCTGCCTCACTCTCCCTTGGTGCTTACAAGGTGTATTACCACCAGGCTTGACTAATGTTTTTTTTTTTTTTTTAAATTTTGCTATTAAAAAGGTTTGGAAGCCACTGGACTAAATGATTTTCCAGTTTGCATCTGTGTGAGTATGATGTGGAGGAGGCGGAAGGACTCCCCCAAGGCTCTGTTTCAGGGACCAAAGCCCCACTCTGAGCACTTCTAAATTCTCAGGACTCAGTATCCAGTTTGCCCCACTGCAAGTATCTCCCAGGCAACTGTGATGCGGACTGCAGCACCCCTTGGGGCCTGGTGACCTTGACATTTCCCCAACAGCCTGGGAGCTCCACGTGGACCAGGACGTGCTGGCCTTGGCCCTGCTGTGTTCCCAGTGCCTAGAGCTGGGTAAGCTCAAGGCCTGATATCTGCCCATGTGCAGCCGGTTCCTCCCTCCCACCTCTTTGCTGCCCTGGCCTGCTGCCCCTAGGAGACAGCACCACCTACTGGGAGATGCCTGGGTTAGAAGTCAGGACCCTGAGCCAGTATGGAACTGCCGGCCTGTATTCCAAGCACCCTCGGAAGCTGAGGAAGGAGGATTGCAAGTTTGAGCCCAGCCTGGGCAACTTAGTAACTTAGCAAGATCCTGTCTCAAAAAAACAAAGAAAGGTTGGGGATGTAGCTCAGCACAAAGGCCTTGGGTTCAATCCCCAGTATCACAAAAAAACAAGTCAGGACACTGCGGGCTGGAGTGTAGCTCAGTGGTAGGAGCTTAGAATGCATGAGGCCCTGGGTTCCATTCTTAGCACAGGAGAAAGAAAAGGAAAGGAAACTGGGGCGCTTGTGCTCATTCTTCATTCATTGGTCACATGTAGCTTCAGGACTTTTTTTTTTTTTTCGTACCAAGGATCAAACTCACAACTTTACAGTTGCCAGGCAGGCACTTGAGCCTCTAAGCTAAATCCCCGCCTCTTTCAGGATTTAGATGAAATGTCTCTCTTGCAAGATTTCTTCATTTGCTGAAAAGATTGAAATGATCTGTTCTATCGGCCTGACAAGTTTGTTGAAAGGATAAGGCAATGTCATGGACACACACTACAATTTAAAATAATTGTTCAGAGTTAGGCATGATTGTGCATGCCTGTAATTCCAGCACTCTGGGAGGCTGAGGCAGGAGAATCATGAGTTGGAGCCCAGCCTAGGCAACAGGTAATTTAGCAAGATCCTACTTCAAAACTGAAAAAAAAAAAAGTGGGGGGGGGGTGGCGTGGCACTGAGGATGTAGTTCAGTGCAAAGGCCCTTGGTTGAAACCTCAGTTCTGAGCGGGGCGTGGTGGTGCACGCCTTTGATCCCAGCACTCAGGAGACTGAGGTAGGAGGAGCATTGTGAGTTTGAGGCCGGCTTGGGCTACAACGTGAGCGCAAGTCCAGTCTGAGCTACATAGTGCAACCCTGCCTCAAAAAATCAGGGCCAGGAGTTTGTCTCAGTGGCTTAAGCGCCTGCCTGGCAAGCACGAGGTTGTGAGTTCAATCCCTGGTGCCAAAAACAAAAAAAACAAAAAATCCAGTTTTGGAGGAAAAAATATTCAAACAGTCTTGATGGCATGTACCTGTAATACCAGTTATTCAGAATGCTGAGATAAGCCGGGTGTGGTGTCGCACGCCTGTAATCCCAGCACTTGGGAGGCTGAGGTAGGAAGAGTGTTGTGAGTTCGAGGCTGGCTTGGGCTACAACGCGAGCACAAGGCCGGCCTGAGCTACAAAGTGCAACCCTGCCTCATAAAACTAGGGCCGGGAGTTTGGCTCAGTGGCTTAAGTGCCTGTCTGGCAGGCAGGAGGTTGCAAGTTCGATCCCTGGTGCTGCAAAACAAAACAAAAACAGAATGCCGAGGCAGGAAGATTGTCCAATTCTAAATCAACCTGGGCAATTTAGTAAGACCCTGTCTCAAAATAATGTAAAAAGTGCTGGGAATGGCAAAACTAGAGAGACCCTGGATTCAATCCCCAGTACTGCTAAATATTTGAATTTGAAGCAAGGCGTGGTGACACACACCTGTAATCTCAGCACTTGAGAGGAATGCCATGAGTTTGAGGCCCAGCCCAGGCTATATAGTAAGACGTCTCAAAAAAAATTTTTTTTTAATTAATTAATTAATTAGACTTTTACAAAAACAAAGGCTGGTTCTTATTTACTTTCCTTTTGCTTCAGCCAAAGTGGCTGCAGATTCATCTAGGGCCTGAGACAAGCCCAGCTCATCTGAGGTTCCCAACTTGGGAATCTCTCCCTCTCCTGGTCCACTACTGCACACTTAGTCAGGCACCCATACAATCTGTTTCCACCAGGTCAGGCTGGTCCTGCTCCTGTAGTCTTCTTTCTGGTCCTCTCAGGAAATCTGTACCTCTCAAACCCACTCAGGCCACAATTCCATGTTGATTCCCTGGAATGTCTTACCAAGACCAAATGACCACCTCCTCCCTTGGCCCACGCTTTTGCTAGTTTTTCATTTGTTTGTGACAGGATCTCACTATGTAACCCAGGCTGTCCTCAAACTCAGGGGAATCTTCCTGCCTCAGCCTCCCAAGTGCTAGGATTACAGGCATGTGCCACCATGACCAGCCCCATCCAACTGTTACTTGAATCCTCACTCCCATGGCTCCCTTAGCTTGATGTTATCTGTCCCTCTCCCCCAGGGCTGGTGGTTCATAAAGGACAAATAGATTGAGGGACCCAATGCAACCTTTTAATTCCAAGCAGAGTGCCCTGTCCAAGCACAATCACACACACGGTGTAAAAGGAATGCCGGGGTCTGAGCAGGAACAAAACCCAGACCTGGGCAAAAATATATATATAATTTTATACACATACATATGTGGGGAGAAAGAAAGCTGGGGTGTGAGTAGGCCGGGCAGGGGGTGAGGAACGCGCTGAGGGAGGCCTCAATAAATTACATTCTGTGAGAGCAGAGTGCGGGTGTGTGGGGGACCCGGAGCCAGGGCAGAGGGCCCAAGTCCGGCCTCCTGATCCACTCAAGGAGGCTACAGGCCTGGACTCCGCCACCCCCGGGACAGGTGACAGAAGGCAATGTCCTAGCGGCTCTGCTTGAGGCTGGTGGTGGGCTTGGTGCTGCTCAAGTGGCATCACCACACTACGCCAAGGCCTCTGGGGAAGCCATGGGCTACAGCGAGAGCTTCAAAGCTGGAGGGTGGCACACCAAGGACAGGGCAAGCTGGCGGGAGGAGGGTGACCACCTTGCTGGAGGCCCTGACTGCTCTGGCCAGAGTCAGAAAAGCAGGAGGCCTGGGTGCAGGGTGGAGGCTCGGGTGGGCGTGCACAGGGCCCTGGGGCTGTCCCCGCCCGGCCACGAGCTGCCCACTGGGCAGCACAGCTGACAGACTGACTGCTCGGTGGTCCACTTTTTCATTTTTCACTCTTTTCTGGGGACTTTTGTATGGGGTGACAGGCAGGGAGAGGGCACGCTCACTTACTCTGTGTGCTGGAGGCCAGGCTGGGTTGGGCTGGGCAGTGAGGACCAGGGACAAGACAAGGCGCCCTGGCTCACAGTAGGGCAGCAAGTCCACAGCTCCCAGCCTGGCGCCACAGAGGGCCGGGCTCACCTCTCCCTGAGGAATGGAGCCTGCCCGACCCCGCCAACCTCCGCCACGCCCAGCCCGCCAGGGGAAGAGGATGCTTCGGGGTTCAGGGCCCCAGCTCCAGAGCCCTGAAGCAGTGGGGAGGGGGGCGTCATGGAGAGGCGCAGAGTGGTCAGAAGAGGGACGCCTTCTTCTTGAGCTCGTTCCGCTTCCACAGGGCCAGCTTGCCGAACTCTTCGGGAGACATGGCAAAGACCCTCGAGAAGTCCTCCGCAGACAGATGCCTCTGTGGGGGGACACACAGGCCGCTGAGGGGATGGAGGCTCAGCGTGGGGGCGTGCTGAGTGACAATGGGTGCACAGAGGCCCCAACTCTCTCCCCCTCCCCCATGCACCCCAACGGGGGAAGGGCGCATGGTCAGCCCCACATCGATCCACAACAGGGTGGTGGGACTTGATGGCAGTTCCTGCACCCATCCAGTGCTGGCAGGGGACCCCACTGGTAACCCCTACGGCCATCTGGTGCATCTTCCCTACACACCTCAAGCCTCATTCGGTCCACTCCCGGAGGCAGCTTGGTCCTGCCCTTGTTGGTCACCACCAGCATTTCGTAGGGATAGATCTGGGGACAGGGAGGACCAGCTTAGGATCAGGGCCTCTTCTGTCCACGCAGCCCCTCCACTCCTTCGGCCCCTTGTCAAGTGCAAAGGCCACTGGGGCGCATGCTGAGTTGCCCTCCAGCTCCCCAGCTCCCCAGCTCCCCCGCTGTCCCCAGTATCATCTCTGGGGGACCTGAGTACATTCAGCCTGCCTGGCTTGCACCCACACCCCGCCCCGCTGGGTGGTCGGGCCCGCGCCCTCACCTTCTGCTCCAGCACACAGGGCAGGGAGTTCCCCCGGTCCATCCTCCCCCTCTGGCCCTCTCCGTTCTGGGGAGACCAAAGCCGCAGTGAGCCAGAGCGGGGCAGGGGGACCTTCCCAGCCTTACCCTGGGCTCCTCGGGTCTTCGCCAGGCAATGCCATGGCCCCACACCCCCCTTCCCCTGACACTGCCAGCTGCCGGACCCTGGCTGCCAGCACTCCGTCTGCTCCCCTCCCGGGGACACTCACCTGGAGGCCTGCGGGAGACAAGAGCCATTGTTCAGAGGCAGCGCCAAGGTCGGCGAGCTTCAAAACCCACCAGCTCGGCCACGGACCTTGCACAGACCCTTGCCCGCATCCGACAGCGGTTGCGCAGGAGCCTGCAGACACCCTTTCCTGGCTCCCCGACAGCACAGCCCCGATTCTTACCTGGGCTCCCAGTCTCCCTCTCTGATGGGCTGAAGTCTGTGGACTGTAGCTAGGAAGGCACACAGCGGGGTCAGTGGGCGCTGAGGGCAGTCCTCATCCGTGCCCTTCGCTCTGAGGGCCCCTCCATGCCCACGGATGCCCAACTACCCGCTCACTCAGCACCTCACAGACAGTCTCACCCCACAGTCTCCCCCCACAGCCCATGAGCCCTGCTGCTGCGAGCTTACCCTGCTCAGAGTGGTCCTGCCATAGGAGGGGAGAGAAGAAGACTTAGACGTTCCTGGGTGCAAAGCTGCAAGGGAGTGAGAGGACCCCGACTCAGTCCCCTGGGCCCTGACAGTTGCTCCCAAGGGTGCTGCCTAGCTGGCCTTCCCCTGCCAGGGCAGGGAAGCAAAGGGGGAAGTCAAGGGACTGCAGCGGGCTTCTGCTGGGTTCCAGCTCCTGCCCACTGCCTTCGGCAAGTGACACCATGCCGGGGCTTCTCTTCTTCTTTTGGGAGGCAAGGTCTCACTATGTAGTTCAGGCTGGCCTTGAACTCATTATATAGACCAGGTGATCGCACCGCCTCAGCCTCTTGGGCTTCCCGGGTCTTTGCCTTGCTGGTTCATGCTGGGCCTTCTGAACGGTCTAGAATGCCTTCCCCCTTCTCTCTATTTAGTGCTAAAATCCATAGCCAAAGCTGAGGTTCACCATCATTTCACAGAGGTCAGCCTCTGGGATATACATAAATCTAAAGTCTAATCAAAAGAAGTGAATTATTGCAATTTTAGCAACAGCATTAATGAAATTTTGAACGTTGGACATCAGACTACAGGCGAAGCCATCGTCAGCCTGGTCAGCTGACAAGCACTCAAGATACTTCCTTTGCAGGACTGGGTGTTATCTGCCACTTGCGCATTTCCTAAGATCTCTAAACTTTCAAGCGCTGCAGATTGTAATTCTAGAAAATTTACCTTCAGTAATGTGTTTCTCTAGAAAGAACTTTGTCTCCAGGATTCCGAGGTTGTAGACATCTCCAAACTCCTTTGCTTTCAATTACTACAAAGGCCTGTGATTCTGCAGAGGGTTTTGTTTTGTTTTTACAGTGCGCTCTACCAGCTGTTTTTATTTTTTATTTTGGGGCAGCATGACAGTGCTCAGTTCCTCTCACTGGCCCAAACTTCTGATCCCCCTGCCTCAGCCCCTCAAGAAGCTGATATTATGGGCACATACCACCATGCCTGGATGGCAGTTCTTTTGAGTTGGATTTAGTTTAAATTTGTTTAGCCTCAGAATATTCAAAACTAGTCGATGACTTCTGGGAACCTAACACTTCTTTTTATTTAAGTTTAGTATCCCATATTTGAAAATCCAAAATTTGAAATACTCTAAATCCCAAACTCCTTGAATTTTGCTACATAATGCTCCGCACATTTTAGATTTCTTGGCATGTTGGATTTCAAATTTTTGGATTAGGGATGCTCAGCTGGTAAAGTCTATGCAAATATTCCAAAATTTAAACAAAAAAACAAACAAACAACCCCCCCCCCAAAATAACCTCTGAATCTGAGACGCTTCCAGGCCCTAGCATTTCATGAGGAAGGCTTAGCCTGTATAGAGAATTATCACCTTTCACAATCACGATTCACTCTGGAAGCATTTCACACTCGCGCAATAATAAGTGTACATTTCTCCTTCACTGACTGGCAGAATCTCCACCTACAAAGCACATATGCAGGTTTTTCACCCCAATTACAGGTATTCCATGTTTAATGATCATTCCAGTGTATGATCTGCCCCTCGGACTTACGACCAGTCTCGTATTTTTGTACAGTTCTGTACAACTTGCTCACAAAGCCTGGATGTCCTTTCTTGTGCAGGACACCTTGTTAATGCACCACTGTGGCTCCTGAGAGCTTGTCTGGAGCACCTGACAGGGGAGCGCAGCTTGCCAGCCCTTGACCCAGGAAACCTGTCTGCTCTTTCGGGAACTTAGAGCGCACAGCTTCAGGAGGGGTAGACACACATGGAGCGACCAGGGAGGAAGCAGACAGACACCCACCCAGCCAGCCAGATCAGCCAACCCTGGCGATCAAAGGGGTGACAGATGTTGCAGCCAGATCGCCCTCGCATCCAGGTTCTGTAATTTTTGCTGCTTGTACTGCACAGTCTCACACTGTAGTCTACACTGCGATACATTACGGTTCCGCACGTAAGAGTTATGCAAATAAAAGTAAAGTCACCCAGGTGGAGTCTCCTTTGACCACGTCTCTGTTCTGAATATTGCAATGTACATATTATATACAATTCCTCATTTAGTGACCAATTCATTTAAGGATCTGGTCCCAGGAACAGAGCCCGGTTGTTAAATGAGGAACACCCGGACTTCCAGAATGCTTACTTGTGTTTCAAAGTGACAGTTCCCAGGCCATGCAGGAACCAGAGTGACATGCCTGCTCATGACTCTGAACTGCTAATGCTATTAGATATGACAGTCAGCTACACAATCACTGTCGGTGATCACATCTGTCCAGGGCTGCCAAATGCAGTGGTGACGTCGGTATTGGGCAATTCAACTCTACAAAGCCAACGTGTGGCCACAGAGCTCATCTCTGGCTGAATGCAGGCACCTGTGGGACCCTGGCACTGACTCCAACAAGCCTTAGGACACATCCCTCCTCCTGGGCTTTTTAATTTTTTAATTTTATTTTTATATTTGATATTTGGATCCAATTTTGCTTTTTTAATTACATTTTTTTGTTTCTGCTT